>JAEIIJ010009053.1:0-93919 GCA_018904815.1 Drosophila ogumai | reverse complement strand
AGCCTTCAGCTACGAGCTGTCCCGCAAGGAGGGCGTCATCGGTAGCCCGGAGAAGCCGCTGTCGGACCTGGGACGCCTAAGCTATCGCAGCTACTGGGCATACACGCTGCTGGAGCTGATGAAGAACCGCTGCTCGCCGGAGCAGACGACCATCAAGGAGCTAAGTGAGATGAGCGGCATCACGCAGGAGGACATCATCTATACGCTGCAATCGATGAAGATGATCAAGTACTGGAAGGGTCAGAACGTAATCTGTGTGACGGCCAAGACCATTCACGATCATCTCAAGCAGCCGCAATTCAAGCAGCCCAAGCTGACCATCGATCCGGATCGGTTGGACTGGACTCCGCACAGCGCGGATTCCGGTTCGGGATCCTGTCTTGCGAGTTGAATGGAAAACTCGATTAAAATAACTTTGAAACTAATTTCTAGATTGTAGTCGGGAAAACTCCCTTATCAATAGGAAATATTTGTTTTTTAATTAAATATTAATTTTTTAATTCTATCCAGTGGAGAATCCTTCCAAGAGATTCAGAGAGCAATAGTTGTAAGTTGTAAATTTGTAAGTTGAATAATGTCAAGTGCATAAAAAAATATTCTTACTTTGAATTTATTTATTACCTCTGGAGGTCTACGGCAGGTTGTGTAAATATTTCCTATTAAATATGTAATAATGTGAAAATATGTAAATACACAGGTTAACTGAAATTATGTTTTTTTAATTTATTATCTTAAAAAAAATAATAAATAAATTGAAGTTCCAGCTTTTCATAGTTTCTGGTGATAACTGTGAGGTGTGTGTGCAGACAATGTCTCTGGATGGATTCTAACAAAAATGTTAAATTAGATACCGCTGTGCTTTAATTTGATGCATCGGAAAAATAAATAACATTATTCAATAAAAATCCTTTGGAAGTAAAAAGCTGAGCTGGGTTTAAATTAAATTATTATTAATTACAAACAATTCAAATTACACCGCAAAATTTATCGATATTTAAACGAGTGTGTTATCTCTGTTGAAAAAAAAAATAAATATGCAAATAAAGAATCTAAAGGAAATAAACATTCCAAAAAGTAACCACCTCAGGCAATATGTATTTTTAATTAACACGAATAAAAACAAAAACGTTACAAATTGAGCAGGTTGGCAGCACTGTTGCAGCATATCGATAACGGTGTCCGCTGCTCCAAACAAGAAGAAGAACAAAAACATTATTTTAACAAAACAACGATTTAGCGCTAATAAATATGACAGACTTCGGCGGAGATTCCGGTGGAAGGCTCAAAGGCGTGACCATTGTCAAGCCGATTGTTTACGGGAACATAGCGCGCTCCTTTGGCAAGAAACGAGAGGAGGACGGGCACACGCATCAATGGAAGGTCTATTTGAAGCCTTTCCAAAACGAGGACATGTCGATTTACGTCAAGAAGGTGCATTTTAAGCTACACGAGAGCTATGCGAATCCAAACAGGATCGTCGTCAAGCCGCCGTACGAGATCACAGAGACTGGATGGGGCGAGTTCGAGGTGGTCATCAAGATCTACTTTAATGACCAGTCAGAGCGGCCGGTGACATGCTACCACATCCTCAAGCTCTTTCAGTCGCCGGTCGTTGATGGTGAGCTCACCTCCAGCACCACAATGGACACAAAGAAGGGCCTTGTATCGGAGTCCTACGAGGAAATCGTTTTCCAAGAACCCACACAGATCATGCAGCACTACTTGCTTCTCTCGGAACAAAGCGCCAATGGCCTGCTAACCCACGACACTGACTGTAAGCATTTATATTTACCACTTGACGAACATATTTAAACTAATATATTTCATATATGTGTTTAGTTGAGGAGAAGAAGACGAAAACTTTGGATAACATTGTCAACGTAAAGCAGAAAGTGAAAGTGGAGATCGTTACACTCAAGGACAAACTGAAGCTGGCACGAGAAACTATATCAAAGTTCAAGGCGGAATTGGCAAAGGTTCAAAAGCCACCTGCGTAATATGCATTGGCTTAAAAGTCTGGAGATCTATATAATATATTTGTAATTATTTCTAAGTCAAATAAAGATACGAAAAAAAAGCAAATTGATTAATTGAATTGAATGCAAATTGAATTAAGGGGGTCTTCTCATTGAGCAACATTTTTTTTCGACTTTTTTTTTGCATTTTTTATAGTTATAAGTTCAAACTTTCAGCGATTTTGCCTATTTTTTGTCCCAACTAACCAGAATGGATTCTTAGTTTAAGTGCTTTTTTTAATTTCTCCCATTTTCTGCCTAAAATATTTATACACTTGAAATGTACAATTATGTAAATTATATGCAAATATGTAAATGCAAAGCTTAAAAGATATCTGGTTTTTAATTAATTAATTTTTTTGTGACATTAAAAATTCAGCATTCCGTCATTTTTGGTGTTGACTGTCAGGCGCGATGAACCGATGAATTCGGAACCAGTGATCTCCAGTTCCGGCAGCAACAGCGAATCAATGCAGTTGAACCAGCGCTTCCCGACTCCCATTCAAGTTCCAGTTCCAGCATCCCAGCCACGGGAATAATAAATGTTGTTTATTTGACTTGTTGAGTGCATGTGCTTGTTCGGTTTTAGTGGCTTCAGGGCCTCAATCGAAGCCCGGATTAAAGACGCAATGCATTTATGGATCGGCCAGCTCGTTAGCGCGTAATGTCCCCAGCCAGTGTCAATTCAATTCTGGCCCACGCGAACACACACATCCGCATGTCTATGTGTATGTGAGCGACAAGTGATGCGAGATTGCCGAGAGTGAAAATTATTAACTGCGCAAACGCAAACGCGTTTCCTGGACAACCGATCCAAACGAAGATCGAGCTGGTGCCAGGTGAGCTAAACGCGATCCTATGGTCCTTGAGATCCAGGACTAAGTTATTTTTTCCAGCAGCCCTCGCCCTGCACCCCGTCCACCAACCACAATGTCGTTGTCGTTGCTGACATCCTCGCTGCTGCTCGTTTCGCTGCTGACGTCGCGGCTCGGAGCAATTCCGGTTTTGAAGCCCGCCTATCCCGCACATCCCTCGCCAGGCGTGCGAATTCTTCGCGCGCCCGAATCACTGGTGGCGCCCCTGGGAGACGAGGTGGTGCTGGAGTGCGAGACCAGTTTGCAGCCCGAGCGCTTCGAGTGGAGCTATCGACGCTGGAATGCCACCACAGGCCGTGGCTCTCCCGGAGCCGGGTTCAAGCACCTGCGCACGGGCACGGTCAAGGCGAATGTGACCCAGGAGGGGGCCATCTCCCGCCTGAGGATTCTCGTCCGTGCAGACACACTCGGGGAGTACAGGTGTATTGGCTGGTTTGGTCCCCTGGTAGTAACCTCCACCACAGCCCGCCTTGAGATGGCCAGCACTCGGCTGGTGGGCCCAGAATCTTCGCTACAATGGCGTGTGCCTGCTGGGAACTCGGTCTTCTGGTCCTGCGGCCAACAGGTGCAGTCGAATCCCGCGGCAAGTTGGACCTACTATCGGAATGGTGTGGAAATCAAGGCGGAGTATGTGGCTAGCAATGGCAATCTGCTCTTGAGCAATGTCTCCTCCGAGTCAACCGGTACGTACAGCTGCCAGGCCACGAATCCGGCTTCAGGGGCCAGGACGGAGTTGTCCAGCTCTCTGGACTTACAGATTACATCATTTGAGAGGTCACAGAGCAAGTCACCACACATTCTCAACGGACAGCCGGCCGGATTCCAAACTGTTACTGCCCGGGAGGGAGGCACCGTGCTGCTGCTGTGCCCTGGCATAGGTTCACCGGCGCCCACAGCCGTTTGGAGCAGTCCCGATGTCGCTGGAGCCGTTAACAATAAACGCACCAAAGTATTGACCCACGCCTTGGAGATAGCCAATGTCCAGGTTCGGGATGCAGGCACATATATCTGCTTCCTGGACAACGGCGTGCGACTGGCTCTGAAGCACTCCATCCGGCTGCATGTGGAGCAGCCGCCGCACATTGTGCGTTCCCCTTGGGCCGATCTCACCAACGAGGGCGAACGCATACAGCTGGAGTGTGAGGCGGCCGGAGTGCCTGCTCCAGAGATCTACTGGCTGTTGAACGGGGAGAGCAGCATCTATGACACAGAGGCCGAGCTGACCAGCAATGGTTCCCTGGTGCTGCACAGCGTCCTTAAGCGGCATGCCGGCTATGTTCAGTGCTTTGCCCGAAACTCTCTGGGCGAGCATAGTGCCGGAACGCTGCTGCAAGTGAATCCCAAGCAGATCCAGAGTGAGCCCCGGGAATCGGGAGGAGGATCTCCCCACCGTTCTCATCCGAAGCCCAATCACAGCCGGAAGCAACAGCAGCAGCAGATGATCCCGCCATCGCCACCGAATGTGACACGTCTTTCGGATGAATCCGTGATGCTCCGCTGGCTAGTGCCGCGCAATGATGGGCTGCCCATCGTCATATTCAAGGTGCAGTATCGCATGGTGGGCGAAGCCAAGCGGAAAAACTGGCAGACAACCAACGACAACATACCGTACGGAAAGCCCAAATGGAATTCGGAGCTGGGCAAGAGCTTCACGGCCTCGGTGACGGACTTGAAGCCCCAGCACACTTACCGGTTCCGCATCCTGGCCGTTTACTCCAACAACGACAACAAGGAGAGCGTCACATCGGCCAAGTTCTACCTGCAGCCGGGAGCAGCACTCGATCCCATGCCCGTGCCGGAGCTCCTGGAGATCGAAGAGTACTCAGAGACGGCTGTGGTGCTGCACTGGCGTTTGGCCAGCAATGCCGATGAGAGTCTGATCACGGGATACTATGCCTACTATCGCCCATCCTCGTCAGCCGGTGAGTATTTCAAGGCTACAATCGAGGGAGCGCAGGCCAGGAGCTTCAAGATCACCCCCCTCGAGACGGCCACTATATACGAGTTCAAGCTGCAGTCCTTCAGCGCCGTCTCCGCCTCCGAGTTCAGTGCTCTGAAGCAAGGACGGACGCAGCGTCCCAAGGTCAGTAGCACGGAGGAACCCGTCTTGCAGAAGGGAGACCGTGATCGGGACACGACCACGCCCAGTCACAACGAGACATTCAGCATGAGTCCCATGCTCACGGGCACTATTGGCGGCGGAGCAGTGCTGGTTTTGCTACTGGTCAGCACTTGCTTGTGCGTGTGTCGCCGGAGGAGCTCTCGCGTCCGTGGCGGCGGCAGCAGTCAGAACAAGCCGCGAATGGCGAACCTGAGGGAGGATTTCGTGGCCCTGGGCAGCAGCTGCTCCCCCGGCAAGCAGCGGCAGCGAACGCGACACATTCACATCACCCTTAACCCGCTGGCCCAGCAGCAGCAGCAGCAAACGCTGGAGGAGAAGAACGAAACCGACCAGGACATGGCGTACTTCCAGTGCCAGTCTAGCTACGACTATGATCCCGGCCTGCGGCGGATGTCCTCGTCCTCGTTGCGCCGTTCCCAACGCACGCTGGAACGTGCCGGCGGAAGCAACGGATCCAACAGCGGCAACAACAATCATCTTAATCAATCCGCGGAGGCAGGACCGGTGGACTTGCCCACTAGCAAGGCGAGTCGTGTGCTCATGAAGCGACCCCGGCTCTCCAGTCGCTCGGAGAACCTCTCCTCCGGCAGTCTCAACAGCGTTGGCGTGTAAGCGCAATCTCGTGATCTTTAGTCTGTACATCCCTACGTCCGATGTATCATGCTATTCCTACCTCTACCTCTGTGTTTTATCTACTTACCACTTCAAATGACGAAAGTACTTATACGACTTCATCTAGACTAAGGTACTTGATAGATATTATTAGTTTTAGTCCGTGCATGGATCGATTTGGAACCTAGCATTACGTCCATTCTAAGCTAAGTCTTCCATTTTCGCATTAAGAACAACAAATCTGTACTGATAGCTTCCTAATGACTTTACATAAAAATAATAATAAAGCTTTTAGCTTCTTTTTTACACTTTATTATTAATATTATTATTTACACAGTGTTATTAATTCGGGGTTTTAACAATTTTTGGGAAAAATATATGTCTTTAAAGCTCAAGATATGGATCGGAAAGAATATTTATATTTCAGTAAACGTTTGCCTTCTAAATTGCTTAATTTTTAAACAAGCCAAATTTATGTTTGAATATATTTAGCCATTTGAAAATATATTCGAATCTAATAAAATCTAAAATATAGTGCTAAGTTTAAAAACATCATTGATATTCTCAAAAACAACGAAACAACGGTCATGTTTAAATCGATTATTAAATCATGTCATATCAAAGTACTTATTAAATTAAATATCAATTGTTTAAGGTTATAAATACTTTGTATTTATATTGTTGGTGCTATTATAATGACCGCAGGTGTGGAACGCTGAGAATGAAACAGAGATTTTCTTTATTATTTCCTTCAGGGACTGAATTCCTGAAAATATTAACGATGTATCGCGATAATTGAAACATTACATCTTGTAGCAAATTAATAAACTAAATAAATTAGAAATAAATGTATAATTTAAATTAGCGGGACATTTGGATTTTAGAAGGGGAAACTTAATCTTTTTGAGATTTTTTAGGTGAAAGCTCAAATTTTCATCTGGCGAATGAAGAGGTTTACAAAACCAAGTTTTCAGAAGATGTTTTCGATGCAAAATTATAAAACAAATTTAAAATAAATTAACAATAAGATGTTCTTTCCTTATTTTTTTAAAATTAACTGATTTTGTAAAAGTTTTGGGGGGAAACTGGATTTTTTAGGAGTAAATTTCAACTTTTTGAGATTTTTTAGGGGGCATCATCTGGCAACACTTGGTCGTCAAAATTTTTATTAGTAAGCGTATTTTTTCCGTATTTTGGCCCAGAAATAAAATAAAGTTGTTAAAAAGGACATCAATTAACCTACACCGGAGGTAAGTGACCATGCACTGGTCAGAAGGCTGCCAAGAAAATGTTGTGCATCTCCTCCATTGTTTTCGCAGAGCCAGTCGGGTCGCAAGACCTGGAAACATAACAAAAGAAATTCTAAAATTGCAACTGGGCTTGTGACGACGGCGGCAGAATGTCGAATTTATCCGTGGGCCAGATAATAATGGACGCGCAGCGCATGGCCAGCCGGGTCAAGGACCTGGACGCACTGGGAACAGCGCTGCTCGAGGAGGCGGAGACGAACAATAGGCTGGTGGAGAGCTTGCGACAGTACCAGGACGACATCGAGTCGCTCAACCGCATCTCGAACAACAAGACCAATGCCGACATGGTCAATCGGATCCAGCAGCAAAATATCAACAGCTCGGAGATACTCAAGGAGAACCGCGAACTGAAGATCTGCATCGAGGACTACGAGCGGGCTATGGAGCTGATGATGCAAAAGTACCGCGAGCACACAGTGTCCAAGGTGCTGGACAGCAAGTTTAACTTCAAGGAGCTGTACAACGAGCGCATGTGGCAGGTGATCCGCGAGCAGCGCGAAAAGATCAACGAGATGGCCGCCGTAATGCAGCGGGCGGCCAGCGCGGACGATGGGGTAGTGCAGCGAGAGCTGCAGACAATCTCGCAGCTGCGCCTGGAGAATGAGACGCTGCGCGAACTGTTGCAGATATCCAAGCAGTACGGATCTGCGCAGCGTCCCATACGCGAAAGCGACCACCTGCTGGAGGAGAAAGCCGTGCAGACGGATAGCATGGCGGACGACTCGGCTGACGATCTGTCCATTTCGGGCGCCTCTGTCGAGAATATGAACAACAACTCTGTTATCCAGATGTACAGCAGTCCGGAGCCAGCGGCGAAGGCGTGCAACAACTCATTCAACACTGCCCCCAGTCAGAATCAAAGTCAAAGCCAAACGCAGCCACAGGCTGCTCCCACGGTGGTCCCGGAGGCGGTAGATCAGCCTGTGGTCAATGATAACAACAATGGACCTGCAGCAGCTAGCTCGAATCCGCCGCCGCCGCTGCCGCTGGTGACTACGACGCCAAACGACTCTGGTGAGGAGCTAACGGTTACACCGCCCACTGCCGCCGATGTCTCCAGTGCAACATGATAGGCAGAGGTGCTGCTACCTGCCATTGTTGAATCATATATGCTCTTCATTTCGCTCGCGTCGCTGTTGCATCGTATTTACTCACTCACCCAACAACTCACAAAACCGCTCACACATGAAGAGGGCACACACATTCGTCATCGGATAGCCTGATTTAGGACCTAGCGATTAATAATCTCTAATTTATACATACGTATTAGAGCATAATGTCTATATAAACACATTGTAAACAATGGAAATGGAGTTAATCATTTAAATGAAGGCGAAACCCACTCACACACAAACACAAACGAATGTAATGTACACCATGTACTCTGTCGATTTTATGATTTCTAAATAAATTCCATAACAAATCGAGAAATAATCAGACATTTTCGTATGGTGACTTGTAATTAAGGAGTTTGTATAATAAATAGTAAGATAATGACCAAAGTATATTTCATTTAGGCGTATATATTTGTCATTTTGATATGCACTATACAGTTGAAGCTACGCTCTAAAGTTCAATGTGGCCATTCCCTAGCGATATCAAATGATATACAGTAGTAAAAAAATAATAATATAAACAACCAACATGGAGCTTAGTTATTTATTTTTCGTTAAATGACAGTGAATGTTATTTTTGTTATTTATTTATTTTTATTTTTTCAAAATACTGTATTAGGGATAAAATATATCCGAATTTTTCCCATTAAATTTAGAAGTACATACAATTTTAATTAAGAACTTACAGTAAATAATTGATATTATTTATAATATGTACAAATAAAACTCGAATGCGACAAAAAGTTTGATTAAAATCTATATTTATTTGCACTCATTTAAATCATTTTCAAATCATGTTTACTATTTCAATAATTCATTATTTCTTCTGTCCATTCCCACTTTCATCTTGTTACAGATAAATATTTTTGAAAATTAAAATCTTAAAAACAGTTTCTTGGCTAATTTAAAATGCTTATATTATATGTCTATTGGGAGTCGTAGATTAATTATATATTATTGATTAATTATATATTATGCTGAATACAGTTT
The DNA here is from genome assembly GCA_018904815.1 of Drosophila ogumai. Lineage (NCBI taxonomy): Eukaryota > Metazoa > Arthropoda > Insecta > Diptera > Drosophilidae > Drosophila > Drosophila ogumai. Next base: position 84,880 of record JAEIIJ010009053.1, on the reverse strand, counting down.
TCTTCTTTAAACTTTCAAAAGGATAAATACTGAATACAGTTTTCTTCTTTAAACTTTCAAAGGATAAATACTGAATTTATTTTCCAGTCTTTTGAGCTAACGAAACCTCGAAAACATTTTCGAAAATGGTCGAGTTTTCCTCCGCCGATTCGATTCTCTTTTGTGAAAATCTCTTAAACAGAAAAAGAGTGGCAGGCAGTACAATAATACAATTGGCTCCGGCGGTTAGTTTAAGCTTTTCGAAATGATTTAAATTTAGTTTCTCGTCGATTTTCAACGCGTTCGCAAGCCAAAAACAGTGCCCAGAATCTGCGCCGTGGTCGCATGGCAGCGCGAAAGAGATGCAGCTATCCGCCGTATAGGTATTTCGAGAGCTCGACGATCGGCGGTTATATTAAAGATATATAAATATATGTATGCGCGGGCCTGTGTGCGTGCCAGTGATTCAAGTCAAAAATTCAATTTGGAAACAATTGAAATTATTGTAAACAAATAATATTTGGTAATCCCAGCGAGAGAGCGATTGATCCATCGACGTACATATATATTTCGAAAACGTCTTGCATTTGAAGTCCGCTGGGATGATTTGTGTATGTGAAGTGCGCTGCCATTCAGAAAGAAAAAGAACACAATGCTATTTATAAAACACAGCTAATTTTTTGGCCGTAAATGTTGTGAATTAAGTGTGAATATTCCAAAATTGACACAGGGAGCAGAAGGTGAGCGCTGATTGGCGACCAAAGTGATCAAAGGATAATAAGGATTTGGGATCGCGAAATCAGCTTTAATTGCAAGGCGCAGGAAACGCCAATCCGGACGGTTACGCAACAGCCCAGCTGAAATCGCTGTGGTAAACGAAAAATTCCGCACGCCTCGCGGCCACATCCACATCGTATCACTCACATTGTCCACAGCGGATCCGTCGTCCCTTTGGAGAAAGAGCGGATGCGGATGCTGGCCTGGTCCTGGTCCAATTCCCAGTCCAGCCGCTAATTATTCTAAATGCGGAAGTATTTTGTGTGAGTTGTCGCTGGGCGTTCTAAATTAAGTCGCACATTTTGCAAGTGAGTACCGCGCCGAAAAGAAAAAAATCGGAACGGCACGGATGAAAATAGGTTAAAACGGTGATAATTATTTATAAACGCACTAGGGATTTGCAGCATCGAAAAAAGAGAGAGTGAAAGAAAGTTAAGAGTGGCGATAACGAAAGCTCTCCCTTACTTTCTCTTTGGGCATTTTCTTGGTCTGAGTTATTATTTTTGCTAAAAACATGCGCAGGCTGAACGAAATCGCCTGCGCAGCTTCCACCTGTGATGATGATCGCCTGCATTTTCCTCTCTTTCTCTTGATGGCTCTAAAAATATATTGGATACATATTTGTTATTGTTTATATTTACAATTGCTTTTCGGAAGTTTACTCTTTGTGAGCGAACGCATTCTACTAATTACATAGAAAGCCGGTCAAATAGGATCGAAAGTTAAAGTTATAGTCGTTAAAAGTCAAACCTAAAATAATAAAATGAACTTCTGTATTAATAATAGGGTTGATAAATAAACATGGAACTACTAAGTTTAATTTACTGTTTACTAGATTAATTCATAATTCAGTTGAGGGAAAAGCTTTCTTTAGTCAGCTTCCATCTGTTAGTCTTGGTTTAATGTATATCGATGTCATCTATGAAAATTTAAAGAATTTTAGGGCCGGGTTCTTGTCTTGACAGTTTCCTAATAAAATAAAGGTTTAGATAAACTTATCGAGAAACCACCAATATGGTGTCCACGCTACTGTAATTTATCTGAAAGAAAAGGATTAGTATCCCGCTATTAAAAATCAAAAGGTGCTCTTAAGCTTCTTAACTTAAACAGTTTTTGCTTTCCCAAAACGAGCACTTAAAACCCCTTTAAGGTTCTTTTATAATTATCCTAGTGGACATTGGGATTCTGTTTATTACTTTTATTTTTCTTTCAATCTTTTTTATTAGTATTAGTATTCCTAATATAAGAGAGCTTACAAATGGTTTTGTTGTAGTCAAAGGCATTGATCCACATCATGCTGTGCTACATTGTAATTTATAAATAATTCAAGCGTTCAAGCAATCTAGAAATGTATTTAATTTAAAAGTAATGGCCAAGTAAAAGATAAAAAATACACTTTGGTCGCAAACTAAATTCTACTATTTGATGACCACATGTACATATGTACACAAGTGTACAACATTCTTTTGTTGATTTGGATTAATGCCAGAAATTCCAATGTTTTGTGCAGAACCGGTCAATTGGGAATGTTGTTCGTGGACATAGTAGATATAACTATCAAATGAAAAACCACACAAAAATAAACTTAAAAAAAACTTCGTATTAAAAAATTCACGTGAAGTCTTTTTGCAAGGAATTGTATTAAATATATTAATTTCCATCTGGTTGACAAAATTATCTGAATATTCGGTTTTAGAAAACGAAAAGCTGCTAAGTTGTACGAGAACAGATGCATCATCTATATCCATCGCTGAAAGGCGATCAGCTCTGCCCCCTCGGCTTTCATCCACAGACTCGGTATCCAACGCGATGTAAGCGCTGCTTCCGGGATTACAAGGAGCATGGAGCCCGGAGGGCGGGCGAAGAGGTGGCCGCCTCCTCGCCCAATCTATCCGATGCCCAGAGTTCGCGGTGAGTGATAAGCAAATACCGCTCCCTGGATATCTCAACAATGAAACTCTCCCCTTAGACCGACTTCCCGAACGTGGACTTCAACGCAGAATCTTACCAGCGCGAATATAACCAACGGCAATGATATAGGTGTGACTCTTAAGAGACTTAAACCAAACAATTTAACCAGTAACAAGTTTTTTTAATTTAGTTCAAACCCTTGTAGAAAGCAATAGTTAAAGTAAATAAATAGAATATTTATTATTATTAAAAATTGGTCTCTCCATCGTCTGTCTGTTTAATAGTCGAAACAGCACTTCCGACCCATTCTTAGTTATACTTTAAACGACATTTAGCAAAATAAGGTTCATAATATAATGTATCTACAAGGGTATACCAGCATCGGCAACCGATGATATTCGTTTTTTCTTGTTATTATTTACATTTGTTTAGTTATTTAAAGCTTACAACTAAATCAAACACTCTATTTTTATGTCTTGAGTGCATACAATGGGTTAGAAATTCAAAACTCAATAGATTAACTTCAATGAAAGCTTAATTTTAGCACTAGTAAATATTTGTTAGGTATTTAGATTAATTTATGATCCTGTTTTTTATCATGTTTGTGTTATAAACTATAATCAGTAGTCTCTTTGATCACCTCTATTAATATGATTATTTAATAAAATAATAATTTGGTAACGGTTTTTCAATGGGCAGGCCAATGGAATGTGTACTTATTGTACTGTCCTGTTATTGTTATTATTTAAAATCCGTTATTTCCATCTGATTTTACTATTTTCCCAAATAAAATAATTGTTTTGATAATAAAATATTATTTAATTCAAAGCATAAACATTTTTGTTTTAAGGTTTTGATTTAACTTTAATGGTTATTTTTTGTACATGTTTTTTATAGATTTTAAAACATATATAAAAATATAAAACATATGATCGGGATATGAAACGTTTTTTAAACATTGAAAAACCGTTAACCAAAGTTTAGTGTTTTATGTAAGTTGCAAAAAAAAAAAATTACAATTATTAATCAATGTGTTTGTCTACATATCTCTCTCACTCTCACTCTGCGCTTGCACAAAACCAACCCAAAACAACTGTGCCATCTCTGTCTGTCTTTCTATCTATCTTCACACTAATATCTGCATTAAATGAACCGTTATAATGTTAACTGCTGCCAATGTAACGCGTGACCTGTACTGTGCTCTGGCTCTCGCTCGTTTGTTTCACTGTCGCACCACGACGTCCGTATGTTTGTGTACTGTACTTCAACGCTAATTGCAACTTGCAACTTGCAATGCACCTGCATGTCCTGGCACCTGATGCCCTTACTGAACCCAGTTGTCCACTTCAATGTAGAGCTGAGGAAGCGGCCGCAGTCCTGGGCCTCCACGCCGGACATTGACGAGCCAGACGATGCCGGGCGCCGTCCGCAGCCAGCGGTTCCTAGCCGAGCTACCGTTGCCGATGATCACGATGTGGCCGTCACTGTCAAGCTGCCGGTGGCACCGCGTCGTCACACAACTGCCTTGGACATTAAGGAGGTAATTTATTATTATTATTAAAATTAAATTAAAAAATAAATTCTAATTAATTACAATTACGGAAACCAATTATAATCTAAATAATTTTTATTCCTGAAAGCTTTCAATTTCAAACTATTTTATTGATCCTTCATAGGTGGAACACGCTCTTACACCGTCAACCCGTGTCACATCCTCGCCCAGTAAAACTTCAAGTATTCCAGATGAGTTAGTCATCCTGTCGACAGACAGTCTAGCCGAGCGTGTCCGAAAAATGAATCTCCTCAAGAAGCAACGCAGTCTGAACTCCCGAGAAAACAGTCGCGAGCGATCCGTTCCGCGGAGAGAAGAGTGAGTGAAAAATTACTTATGTACTAAACTCTTAATAGAAACTGTAAAAAATGAAAAGATAAACTAAAAAACTATATATATTAAAAGTAGTTCTATTGGATTAACTATCAACACATCTCTTTTCAGGGAAACCGAGTCCGCAGCATCCACTGCGCCAGCGGTTCCTGATCGACCTGAGCGCAGTAAGTCGGGAACTTCGTTGAACCAGACTCCACAAGCTGAGCTGAAACGCGCCGCGCTGCCACCAAAAAAAGTGGCGGTAGCTGCGGCCACGACGACAACGGCGTCCAGCAGCAGTGGGACCAGCAGCCTAAAGACCTCAACATCCGGCACCGGCGAAGTGAAGGTAGCTTCATCCTCAAGTTCCAGTTCGGTGCGTCGCAAGGAAGCGGATGTTACCGTGGCCAGCAAGGAAATTAAAAGACAAACCGTACCCGCTGCATCATCATCCCACACCTCCTCCAACCACATAAGTACCCCCAGTACGCCAGCCAAGTCCCAGGATGCCCAGGCCATGCAGGAGCAAATGAAGCTGCTGCGAACGGAGTTGGAGGCGATGAAGGTACGGGCGGAGAGAGCGGAGCGGGACAAAAGCGATATCCTGTTGCGGCGTTTGGCCTCCATGGACACCAGCACCAATCGGACTGCTGCATCTGAGGCCCTGAATCTCCAGCAGAAGCTAAACGAAATGAAGGAGCAGCTGGACCGAGTCAGCGATGACAAGCGCAAGCTGAACCTTCGGATGAAGGAGCTGGAGAACAAGGGCAGCGAGTCCGAGCTCAGGCGGAAGCTGCAGGCCGCCGAGCAGATTTGCGAAGAGCTGATGGAGGAGAACCAGTCTGCCAAGCGGGAGATACTTAATCTGCAGGCCGAGATGGACGAAGTGCAGGACACGTTCCGCGATGACGAGGTGAAGGCAAAGACCAGCCTGCAAAAGGACCTTGAAAAGGCCACCAAGAACTGTCGCATCCTCAGCTTCAAGCTGAAGAAGAGCGACCGCAAGATTGAGACGCTGGAGCAGGAGCGCCAGAGCTCCTTCAACGCCGAACTGAGTGCGAAGGTCAAAAAATTGGAGGAGGAGCTGCGATTCTCTAGTGAGCTCACCAGGAAGCTGCAGGTTTGCTTTATTTATGCATCCTCATAATTTTTTGCTATAAATATTTCCTACCCAGACGGAGGCAGAAGAGTTGCGAAACCCTGGGAAAAAGAAGGCGCCCATGCTGGGAGTTTTGGGCAAGTCGACATCGGCGGATGCCAAGATCACCAGAGAGTCCCTCACGCGTGGAGGCTCGCAGGAGGATCCGCAGCACTTGCAGCGCGAGCTTCAGGACTCCATTGAGCGGGAGACGGACCTTAAGGACCAGTTAAAATTCGCCGAAGAGGAGGTAAAGGATTCCCTAAGGAGAATACCTACACAATTAAATATTTAATATTACGCATTTTACAACGAAGCTTCAGCGACTCAGGGATCGGGATCGGGAGCGAAAGCGGGTTAGATTCAGTTGTGGCACTCAGACCTTTCACGAGATGCAATCTGAATTGGTGGCTTTCCCTCGAGGCACTCAGACCGAGGCCTTGGTACAGAGTGATGTGGCCACCAGTACGGAGAGCTGGGTGACCTCAAAAGAGGGTGTCACGCAAACTGATCTAGAACGGGAGATTACGCCGTCGCCATTTATGGGGCTTTTTCCATCATCATCATCATCGTCGCACTCGAGAGTTGGTCAATCCAATCGCTCCCTGCTCTTTCCCAGCGCCATTTCGCATGTCCTTCTGAGTGGAGCAGGTACTGAGAACCTCAATCGTCGAGGAACTGTGCATTCTTTCTGTGTAGCAATCACTCGTAGAACCAGTACTTGTTCGAAACGTAGCAATACTATTTTTATCCTCGAACACGATCTTTGATCTTACTACTGCCTTTTGCTCGTCCTTAATCTCAGTTGTAATATATCAAGTTTTTGTGTGTTTCAGGCTGAACACTTGAGGAAAAAGGTGACTCGTTTCGAGGATGAAAATGAGTCGTTGATGATGCAGTTGAAAAAAATGGCAACGCGCTCAAGAAGTACGAATAAAACGGCACTTAATAAGTACTCTTAACCCTAGTTCGTAGACAACGTATTTCATATAAATGATAAGTCCACGGTTTAATAATAATTTGAAGGGACTAAATAATTCCAATAACTCTAATTAATACAAGTGGAAACCGTGGAGTTTAATCATCATTCATTTAAGCTGAGGCCACAGGAACTTCTTATGAACTAGAGTGACTCACTGTTCTTCTCTTCATTAACTGAGGATGATGTACTCTCTTAACCAACTAACTTTATTTTCCATGCGCTTATTAATGAAAGAAATGAATCAGTAATTTGCCATTTTTTTGAGGCTGCTCATTTTGAATAACAATAGTGACTAATTGAAACAACCCGTAGTATCCAAAGTATCCTCATTTAGTTGGTAATTAACTAAACTAACCAGAACGTCGAATTTAAAATCAATATATCTAATACTGCATCTTTTGGGCATTAAGTTAATTGATTTCAAATTTATAGAGATATCTGTGGCACCAGTGATAACTGCAAATTAATTTTTGTATCGTTTTCCCAGGTCGTAAGCTGAGCCCCACTCCGCACCCTCATCGTCTCGCTCCCGAGGTCCAGGCCGATCGCGACGAGGGAATCTCCGACGAGGATGACCCTGCCGAGCTAAGAATTCTGCTAGAGCTGAACGAGCAGGAGGCCTCCATACTGCGCCTCAAAGTGGAGGATCTGGAGAAGGAGAATGCCGAGTCCAAGAAGTATGTGCGTGAGCTTCAAACCAAGCTGCGGCAGGACAATTCCAGCTCCAGTGGCAGCAAGAGCTCTCTGCTCAGCTTCGGAACGTCTCCGAGTGCGGCCGAAAAAAAACTGAAAGCCCTCAACGAGGAGCTCAGCCAGCTGCGAAAGACGCTACAGGAGAAGGAGCAGGCGGCTGAGTCCCTCAAGGACCAACTCGCCAGATTGAGCACACTGGAAACCGAAAACGACAAGTTGGCCAAGGAGAATAAGCGCCTCCTGGCGCTGCGCAAGGCCAGCGAAAAAAACGGCGAAGTGGACGCTAAGATGAAGGAGTCTCTGGTGGTGGCCCAGCGGGAGAGAGATGAGCTGACTGCCCGGCTCAAGCGGATGCAGTTGGAAGCGGATGCCAAGCTGCCAGCTCGCACTGCCAAAAGGGTCAACGATCTGACGCCGAAGAGTCATCTTAAGAAATGGGTGGAGGAGCTGGAGGATGAGATCAGCGAAATGCGAGTAATGCTTAGCTCCAGTGGAACTGATCAGCTCAAGGCCCTCCAAACGGCCAAGAGCAGTCTTGAGGAGGAGGTGCAGAAATATAAACAGAAGCTGACCCTGGCCGAGGGCGACGTCCAGCGATTGAAGCTTCTCAATGGCACCAGCAGCAAGGTCAACGAGTTGGAGCAGAAGCTCAAGCGCAGCGATGAGGATGCCAAGAAACTAAACTCGAAGCTCAAGGACTTGGAGGAGAAGCTCAAGAAGCAGGACGTTCAACTAAAGCAGACCGAGGTAAACAAGTCCAGTTTGGAGACGCAGAGCAAGCGGGAGAAGGAGAGGCTATCGGGCCTGGAGAAGGATTTGGAAAAGCAAGGCAAGGAGAAGGAGAAGCTGGAGGCCAAGATCACCCAACTGGACGCCGATCTACTTAGTGCCAAAAAGGCAGCCGAAAAGAGCAAGTCCAGCCTGGAAAAGGAGATCAAGGATCTCAAGGCCAAGGCCAGCAAGTCAGACAGCAAGCAAGTGCAGGATCTCAAGAAGCAAGTGGAGGAGGTCCAGTCCTCGCTAAGCTCGGAGCAAAAGCGATACGAGGACCTCAACAATCTGTGGGAGAAACTTTCCGAGGAAACTATCCTGATGCGGGCCCAACTCACCACCGAGAAGCAGAGCCTTCAGGCCGAGCTGAACGCCAACAGGCAGAAGATCTCCGAGATGGACACCATCCGAATCGAGCGCACCGACATGGCTCGCAAGTTAAACGAAGCCCAGAAGAAGATCGCCGATCTGCAGGCCAAAGCCCTCAAGAACTCCAATGGCAATGGCGGAGAGTACGAGCGCACGGTTCTTAAGAACAAGCTTGCGGAGAAGGAGCACGAGTACGAGCGGCTGCGCCGAGAGAACGAGATGAACATCGACCTGGTATTCCAGCTCCGCAAGGATAACGACGATCTCAATGGCAAATTGAGCGATTACAACCGGATCGAGCAGGCACAGCTGTCGTTGAATGGCCATGGAGCGAGACGAGATGCTGAGATCAGGGATCTGAAGGAACAGTAAGTGGAGTTAATAATAATAATTAATAATTAATAAATTTAACAACTAGAAGTTGTGCCGGTTCTTGGAAACATTTCCAAGTATTCATAAGATATTTCAAAGTAACAGAAGTTATTACATTTAATGAACAATATCACAACTAAAAAATAATGAAAAGTTCTGATTCTCTATTACAAATTATTCATATTTTAATAGATTTAGTAATCTAAACGCATATACCAAGGATAAAATGATTAAAATTCAAATCGCACATTCATTTAAATTACAAAAAATTCCAAATTAAAAAATTCATAGAAGTCTATAAACATGAAAGCTGTACATTTTTAGAGTCCTTTAAGCGAGCTTTAAAGTTAACCATTTTTAAATCTAGTGCAATTAAAATTTTACGACTTTACGTGTATTTTTATAATATTAATATTACCTTTATATACTGATTTTCCCTTCTCTTATATTACAAATTAATCTCCCAAATTTAGATTACAAAACACTGAGCTTCAGATGAAGTCTGAGGTGGCTACCACTCGACTGCGGTACGAGCAGCAGGTGAAGAACCTCAGCGGAGAACTGAACTCAATGCAGGTAATTCATTGGATCAATAGACTACTCGAAAAAACTAATTCTAAATTGATATTGCACAATAGCGCCAATGCGAACGCTTTAAGAAAGATCGCGACGCCTTCAAGCAGATGCTGGAAGTGGCGCAGAAGAAGATCGGGGATCTAAAGGCCAACAACACGGGCAGACAAAGTCGTGGCTCCATGCACAGCAGCGATGACGATGACAAGAGCAAGATCGCCTACTTGGAACAGCAGGTGAGTCCATTAAGTTGAAGGCTTTACTGGAGAGAATTCAAAATAAAATGACTGGACTTGCAGATTGGTCACCTGGAGGATCAGCTGGTCGAGTCCCGGCTAGAGTCCAGCAAGATTAAGACCGAACTTGTCTCCGAGCGCAGTGCCAATGAGATCAAAATCTCCGAGATGCAATCAAAGCTGAACGAGTTCGAAGAGGAACGCGTCATCGGATCGGGCAGCACCAAGTTGCCGGGCATGAAGACCAAGTTGGAGTTGTCCTGGCAAAAGGAGCGGGAGGATCAGCAGCGTCTGCTGCAGGAGACCTCCACTCTGGCCCGAGATTTGCGCCAGACCCTCTTTGAAGTGGAACGCGAGCGGGACAAGGAGCGGCTGGAGTCCAAGCGAAAGCTGGACCAAATCAAGCGCGCCACCGAGGAGGAAATGGAGGAGGGGCGCAAAAAGATTGCCGAGCTTCAGTGCGATCTGCTGGAGCTGCGCGATGTCCATGCCAAGCTGCGTACCTCCAACGAAAAGTTAAGGCGCGAGGTGAGAAGATCAGAAGGTTCACTGAGATATACATTTTACTGATCGTTTACCATTTCAGCGTGAACGCTACGAAAAGGAACTGATCAAGAGACGCATGGAGGCGGATGGGGGCGACCGTAAGGTGGGGGCTCTTTTGCAGACTGTCGACGAGCTGGTGAAGATCGCACCCGACCTTAAAATGGTGGGCAGCGGGGGATCCACGCGTGGCGGCTCCGGATACGATAAGAACTTGCGTCCCGAACAGCCGGATGTGCGGCGCAGTCGATCGCCCTCGCCCACGCTCAGCAGCTCACAAATCACCAGTGTCCTGGCGCGATTGGCTGAGGCGTCCGAGGAGTTGCGAAAGTTCCAGAGGCTAAACGAAGACGAACAGGAGCGGAGCCGCATTCGACGCGGAAATTTGCGACGAGCTGCCTCGCAGGAGAACGACCACCACGGCAGCACTAGCTCGGTGGCCAGTGCAGCGGGCTCACAGCGCGGCGGTAATCGCGTCTCCCGGAATTCCTCCAATAATGGCAGCCTGATTCGAAAGAGCCTATCGCTGGATCACTCCATACAGAGGGATCAGGTGAGATATATTCTAAATCGGATTTATTAAACAATGGCTTTATTTTGTACCTCCTTTACAGAACATTTGGCGCCACGACGATGGCAGTGTGTCCTCAATGCAATCTATTGACTCAGAGTTAGGCGGCCTGGTCCGAGACTCCAGCTTGGATTCACGACTCGATTCGCGTCTATCTGGAGGATCTACCCAGAGCGATATACCCCGGGGACCTCGCAAAAAGAAAAAGGGCATCATGGGCAAGCTGCGCAGCCTGACCAAGAGCAGTCGCAATTCCGAGAGTGAAATATCAGTAAGGCTAAGAAGCTTATGCCGGTCTGGCTTGTAGTTTTTAAAACCAAATTCTATACCTATACCTAGATTCAAGGATCTGATTCAGACATCAGCGTTGCCAGCGATATGAGGTCGAGCAAAAAGGATCTGCGTGGCCGGCTTTCCGGGATGTTCAAGCGCTCCGGCTCTAATTCGCGCAGCGAGAGCATGGAACGAGCTGGGTCCGAGCAGAGACCCGTGGCCGTTACAGTCGTGGGACATCCGGATGGACCACAGCCTCGCGAGCCGCCACCTGCCAATTCCCTTACACCAAGACCAATACGTTCTGTAAGCTTGACTTTGCTATTTTCAATCTCGATTCTATATATGAAATCCTCTTTATAGATCCCAAAACCACCCAGCAGCGGAGGAGTACCCACCACACCAACCACAAGACGACGTGTAGCCAAGTAGTCATCATCGATCGAAGCATAGTTACCAATTTCATAGGACTCATTCTAATCTGTAGCTGTAGGCGTTCGTTTAAACCTTGCAATTTGTACCCATACGCCATCACATCATCATATGTATTTATTTGTTGCTTTCAAATATTTTACTTTTTTTTTATTTTTAAACGCCCTCAGCCGAAATAAAGTCATCTCTATATTCGAAGTAACTTTTATACCCGTCTTGAAGTCCCTTCGCTATTTCTATAAAATGGGAAATTTATTTGGGCAATACAAATAAGAGATACAAACGTTTAGGTAAATAATTTCAGCGGATAATAAGCCCATGACGATTGGGCAGGCAGCGCGTTTGTAATCCCAAAATGTTGTTGGCCTCTCCAGCTGCGCCACGAAAAAGCTAACTGAACTGCAAAGAAAAAATATTACGAGCTCAAGCATTTTATTAAAAAAGTGTACTACTTTTCCTGACAAGAATTTCAAAAGCTGCACGACAAATTAAACTATGACTTATAGACAGTTCAAATGGCATTCGCAAGAACTTAACAATAAGCTCACCCGCTTTGTTCTTGGACATTTTTGTGTGTCCATTCTGACTTTTGGTCCTGTAAACAGGGCGATCGGTGTTTTAAATGTGATGAATCTGTCACTGAAAAGGAATTTGCTTGAGTTTCTTGCCAATAACAAGGCCTTCCCAAAAATATTACCCATAACAAAGAGTTCAAAATTCTATCAGTCACGGAATTTCTTGATTACCACATGCCGAAATGATAGTGCATTCTCAAGATCAACCCTTTAACACACAAGATTCCACACTGTGGGTATTTAGTTTAAATTTAAACATTTTTTAAGGAATAAAAATAAAAAACTTGTATTCTGAATACCGAGATCAAAAGGGAAAAAATGCTGAAAAGTTTCCCTGACTCGTTGATTAAAGCGGCCTGAAGAAGCATATCATCAATAAAATAAATTTTCAGCTGGAGTTCTGACTGTCTGGTCTTTAGTTCAACCGAGCTCTATCAATCAATCCCAGGAATCATCGATCAAATACAAAACTTAAATAAAAAGAGTGAGTGACATTTATTCTATTTACTTGCAATTTATGTATATATTCAAAGTATTTTTTGTTTTGCTTAAAACTTGTTTTACTTTCATGTTTTGTTTGTCTTTCTGTTTTTTTTTTACACACTACATTAATATTTCGTTTGTTAAACATAATTTCAAAATGTGTAATTTCTTTTTGTTCCTTATTTTTGGATTTTCATGTATTTCTTTTTTTTTATTTTATATGAATTGAACATAAGAAAAATGTAATTTAGAGAACAATTGTTTTGGGGGGTTTCTTTGACCATTCATTCTAAATAATAAACCAATCCAATGAGCAAACAAACATGTTTAATGTGTTGCAATTTGATGTCATTTCAAGTATGTGGCATGTTCAGATAAGTAATATCAAATAATTTGGTAGCCCTGTAGGGTTGTCGAGGAAGGAATTGGAATTGGGGGATAAATGTAGGTTGTACGGCAATCCAGTAGTGTATTCATTTGTTTGCGATCCATATTGGCTTGAATAACATTTATACAATTTAATACGAATTTTTTGGGGACTCGTTTCTGTTCAGTTTTCAGCTTCCGTTTCCTGCTCTTGTTCTTATTAGAGTGTGTCTTTTTTTTTTTTTGCATGAGTTTCTTATAAATTGGTATGCAAATGTTTTTGTTTATTGGCTTATTATTATCCTGTTTGAATTTCTGTCGCTCGAATGTTACTCTGCTGTCTTAAAAGTTGTTCGATTATTATTCTCTTTGTTTTACCATTTTAGTAACAATGTACTTACTTGCGCTTCTTAATCTCGTTTTGTTTGTTTTATGTAAATCCTTATTTTCATTTTATTTTCGATTTTTTGTTTTGATATTACTTAGGCACTGTGTTCGTATTACATTAAAGAATTAATTTAAAATTTAAATTTAGGTATGTATAAATACATTGTAAAAAATTTCTTTAAGTTTACCGTAAACTAAAATCTTGCAACGCTCCATGTATGTATTCTCCCTTCAAGTTTCTCATTGATCCTTGTTTTGTTTTTCATTTTTCTCTTGCTTGTATGTCCTTGTATCTATGTTTGTTTAGTTAAGTTAAGTTAAGTAAATCCTGTCCTCAATGTTAATTCTTAAGCACTGTACCACGGTATCCACCCAACTCTCAACCCTGAACTCAGCTGCTGTTAAACCCCTATTTACCTCGCTCACTAACTCTTTCGATCTAAAAGTACGCGTAGAAAAGTCTATGAAATTATTTCAAAAATTAAAAAAAAAATTGAATGCCTGAAAGGGGACAATACTTGGCCTTCTATTCGAGTCTCCAAGTCGCAACACTTATATGCCTAAAATCGTTACAATCTGGTTTACAAGTAAGTCCTATATGTATGTATGTATATGCAGGTGTAGGAGGTTTCTATGTGTTTCTCGTTAGTTATCTAACATCGCTTTCAGTATCAGTTTAAGATTCCAGTTTCCTTAGTTTCGTCGTTTCGGTAAAAAATTCAAATTCATCGAAAGTTTTGTGTGTGTGTTGTTTGTTTGGCTTACAAAATGCTTAAATCTTTATCTTTTAGATTCGGTTTCGTTATTCTTACGCGGCTCTTGTTTGGTTGTTGATATTGAATACTTAGTGTTCAGTTTACACTCGTCTCAAAATAAAATTCAGGGTTCGAAACCAATACTACATAGTACTTGCCATAATGTACAGAGAATAAGCTAGTCTCGAGGAACTGAAATGAAATTTAAGTTGATTACAATTTTCGGTTTAAACGAAATCCTTATACGAACTTATGCTGGTAGCCTATTTATTCATTCAGTGTTCTATTCGAGTTGCGAAAGTTGTATAGTATCGTGTGTTTAAGCCAACTTCTTCGCCTCGTCCTAAACAGCTCCATCATTATGTGTTGTTGCCTTTCATTTACAGTCTCAATTTTGTTTTTTGTTGGTTATTTTTGCATATTTTTCCTCTTTTTTTCTGTGTTTTTTCCGTATTTTTGTCTATTTTGTATTTAATGATAGTGTTTTATTATTAACTACATACAAATAAGTTTTGGTTCACTATATCCTCTGCCTTTGTTACACTTTTAAAATTACCATATACATCAATACAGACCTCGATTCGAATTTGGTTTAATTAATAACGAGCATACGAAAGTCGGGCTTTAAAAATGGATGTTGCTGCTGTCGTTCAATATTAATAATATATAATTTGTCGTTCGTTTAACTTGCAGGCATTAACAATCATTAATTCAACTTGATTTGTCGTTTCCTACACAAACACAATGGGAACCTATCGCTAATATTTTTGCAAACAGAGAAAAATAAATCAATAAATGGGAAAAAACATAATTGAATAGAATTACATGCCACTTGATCTTTAATCTTATTTGTTTCTCATTATCATTTATTTATTATGTTGTTATTCCAACACTCCGCCGCCTTGGCCCTATAAAAATTTAGTCATTACAAAAAGGTGTCTTAGGTGGAATCGTTTTGTCTTAGGAATTTAGCTTAGATATCTCTGTTAAATCTCATCTTATTTCAAATCATTCTAGTCTTTAATGGCTAAGAGTACTCTTTTCCTTTGCATAAAAACAACAGCTCTCGTGTTGAGGAGGGGCTAGAAATGGGGTTTGGGGGGCGAAAAAAAACGCATTAAAAATTCTAGTCTTCTAGCATATAGTTGGAAAAGGATCCGAGTGTGTGTCAGTTGTTCTTAGCTTAACTACATATATGGGTAACCAGTCGACATTTTCCATTTCCAATTCGATTTTTTCCGTAAACAAATTCGAGAGAACTTAATTGTAAGAACTATATAGACCGGAAAAGCTTTGATAAGTATAATCATTGTTTATCTTCTTTTCTCTCGTGTCTCCTAGAGCTATATGTAATGGCTATACAATATGTATACAACAACGCACTCTGTTCATTGGTTTTCGGGCTTGCATTTGGCGCATCGATCGTTCGTATGGTTAGCTTATCAGTTATTTAAAATAATACATGTAACCCTTACATTATTGATTTCTATATTCCATACGCGGATCTCCAATCTGATAAAAATCAAGTCAACAATAAAAAGGCAAAGGCAAACTATAGGTGAGCTGTCGAGAATGTAAATCAAATCAGTACCGATACACAATGCACAGCTTTCCGATAACTGCCAATCAGTTGATCGATAAAACCGATAAATGAAGAAACAAAAGCCATATACACAAAATGACATCAATTGGTAACCAAAAAAACAAACGAAACAATCTGATTTTGTAGTCAATCACTCCTCCTTAGGTGCTCCCCGATCCCCGCTGCACTTTTTTGGACTTTTTCTTACAACAGTTCTCAGGGTGTTTGTGGTATGTGTGTGTGTGTACACTTAAATTTTAAATGTTCTTATTTTCATCATCTCTGTTCAAGCTTGTTGAAAGTGCAACACTTTGTTTAATACAATATTTAAATTTATTTTACCGTTAAATCGTTATATGTTATAATTATATGTATATAGTATATAATAGTTGTATGTAGTAGGTGTAATTCATATATATATTCTTGTTGTTTATTACGTTTACGATGCACATATATTGTATGTTTTTTTTTTATTAATTTTTAATAGGTTTTTTACGTTTACGTTAATAAAAAAAAGGGTTTATTTTGTATTTAAATTTGGTAAACGATTCCGAAATGAACTTGTTTTACAATTAACAGTCAGAGTGTTGTGTCTTCTAAAAAATTACGAGTCTCGAATTACTTTACTTTAATTTTACTTTAACCTTCAGCTTATTTGTGTTTTAGAATGAAACAGAACCGAAAAAAACATTAATGTTAGCCCCATTATAATGAGTAAATAATAAATTGTATATTATTAAATTACATCAGGTTGATTTGCTTGCTTGCAATTTATTTTATGCTTCTACCGCTCAGCAGATCATAAATGGTGTTACGATGATCTCTGCTGCATGATGCATGATGCATGTGGCAGAAACACAGATATATGGGTTCCTTAGCTCTGAAGCTTATGATCGGTTGATCCATCGGTTCTTCCCTTACTTCTCCAAGTCCGCTCTCTTTCCTCACGCCGCCCGCCTCCCGGATGATCTTGATATTTGCGAGGACAACACTTGCCATACAATCACACACAGGCTTGCACACAGATACAGATACAGACTGGTGGTGGCACAGATACAGATACACGAAAAAGAATCATTTGGTTTTTGGTTTTTTTTTTCAAAAATCGAAACGTTGCTTTTCACACACGTTTTACTTTACTCATTTTTACTTGCTTTGTTTTGCGTTTGTTTGTTTTGTTTTGTTTTTTTTTCTAAAAAATTGTATAATAATTAGTTATATAAAATGTAAGCATATTTGTAGTGTAATTTAAACGAAATTAAATTAGGAATTTGTATCTTTAGGATTATTTGTTTTGTTTGTTGTAGAGTAAAAATTATACGAAGAACACTAAGCAATAAATCACCGAAAAATAAAGTAAAGTAAAGTATTGTTATTGTTATTGTATATTGTAATTATATGTATGTATTGTAAATTGATTTGTTGTAAAAATAAACAAATTAAAAATTAGTGTATGGTATTTTAATAGAAAAAATTACTTCATATTTGTTTTTATAATATATATGTGTGTATGGTAAATGTATTAGCATATAATATGTATGTTTCTCATTTTGTTTTTTGTGTTTTTTTTTTCATCTTTTTGTAATAATAAATTGTAAAATCGCAATCATATATAATCATCATTAAAATAGTTTACTTTCATCATGTTTTACACACAGTGCACGCTCGGTTTGTTTGTTTTTGTTTTTTGGTGAGCGCGCAGAGTAGTTAAGAGTAAATATTGTATAAGTAATTAAAGATATATAATATATGTTATATTTATAATCAATTAAAGTTTTTTTGCAATTCTCTTCCTTTTCTTCATTCTGTCTGTCTGTCTGTCTGTTACTCGCGCTTCTGATCTGTGGTTCCTTCTGATTGTAGTTGTTGTCTATCGAATGTGGGTTAGGTGTGGGTGTTGGGTGTGCGTGTCGATGTTGTTCTAGTTGTTGTTGTTGACTGTCGCGCTTTATTTGTTGTTCCTGCTGTTGCTGCTTCTGCGTCTGCTTGGCAAACGATGAAAGTTTGAAAGAAAAATGTGCAACGCAACTCTAAGCATCTTTCTGTCCTATTCTCTCGTCTTGCTTCCTCCCCCTTCATTACTTTTTATTTACCTTTTACTTTTACTCTTTAGGTTTTACTTTAACTGTAGCTTTAAATGTACGTTTCTTTTTGCTCTTTTTTTACTCATTTTGTCGTTTTTGTTTCCTTTGTTGTATATACTCGTTAAATATATATATATATATATATTGTATATAAGTATGTATATAGTTTTATGTTTACTTGTTAAGAGTGTGTGTGTTTCGTATTTTTTGTGGTTTTTGCTGGTTTCCGTATCCATTATAATCAATCATTATCATCATCATCATCAGTATGCTGCTTGCTTGGCTTCTTTTTATCATCATCCTAACTGCTCGCTCTCTTTAACTTTAAATAATAAATCCAACGCACTATATAATTCTAGTTTCAAGTTCAACTTTCGCTTAGATGTAAACGACGACATACGCTTATCAATTAGGTTTCTTTATATATGTAGTTTAACTTTTAGCTAGTTTTTTTTCGTTTTGTTTACTTTAAATGGTAAATTTTTAATTTTGTAACGTATAATCTTTCCTATGCCCGCAGTCCCTCCGCCCTACTCCAACCACCTTCCACCTTCCCACTCCTCCAAGTCCTAATCCCAACCCCCCGCCGCAAGTAGATTCGCACAAAAAGGCAGGCTATTGTCTTTGGTCAGTGAGTCAATGGCTAAGGCAAGCGTTGGGTCATGTTATCGCCGTGCAATTCCAAACACTCTCTAAACCTTGTCGCCAACAGAGACTCGCTGATACGAAGGCGGGATCGTTATGGAGGAGGTCGAAGGTCGGAGGAACATCGGCCTCGGCTTTTTGCTTTAAAATGTACAATTTCGAATTTGTGTATTTACTAATTTTAGTAATTAAGGGGAATCGATCTTTCTTTACTTGTGTACTTGTTGTTTTTAATAAAATTATACAAGTTCTAATATTCCTGGTTGTGTGGTTCTTGTTGTGTTGGCTCTCCTCGCACTTCTTGGGTCTAATTAGCTAAACTTTTTACTTGTAAATCATTACGTTTAAATCTTCACTTTCTATTTTGTTGTTTGTTGTTAATGCCTTGTGTATCGTATGAGCCTACGGGTTTTAGTTTTAGTTTTAGTTCTAGTTGGGTGTAGTAGTTCTTGTTAGTTGCTTGGCTGACAGGTGTGTTGTTTAGGTTGGTGTTTGTATGGGTTTTCATATGAGGGGGCGCATGAAAGAAATTGGGTTCTCTTGTCTGAATAATGGTTGTTGGTGTTGTGTGCTGATGTTTTTGCCTATTATTACATACTCATTGCTATATAGAACATACATGTATATATATATATCTATGAATCTGACTTGTCGCTAGGTATTCATTCGTGTTGTTAAATTGGTTTCGCTTTAAATAATAGTTGTACAAGAGTTTTTAAATATTAATTTCAACAACTGATCTGATCTGAAATAAAAACGAACAGACGACGCTTTAGCTTACAATTACCACCATCTTTTCCGTCTTCATCATTCGCCGACGACGACGACATCATTCTGCTCTGCTACTCCGGCTCCAACTCCTACTCCTTCTCCTTCTCCACTGCATCCTCCTCCTTCTCCGTCTCCTTCTCCTTATGTCTATCCGCCTCTTTAGACAGCCTGCGAAGTGGCATACGGCGGCTGCGTGGAACTATCGTTGCCATACGCTGACCGCGGTCCAGCTCCGTAGTTGGAGGCGCCCTCCTGTTTTACGTAGTTGCTATAGTCGTAGTCGTAGCCAGAACCATAGCCGCCATAGTCGTACTCGGAGCCAGACTTTGAGGCCGAATTTCCGGGCCCGGTGCGCGGCATGCCGCCTACAGGTCCGGTGGTTGACGGACCGCCCGCTGCCCAGGTCTGGGCTCGCGAGTACATGTCCGTAGCAGTTCCTGCTCCAGCTCCTGGTGCCCCAGTGGGTCCGGCCGAGTTGGGAGGCATGTTCCACGAGTTCCAGCTACCGCCGCCCGATGGTCCGGAGGGTGCACCGGTCGACGTCGAGTTGTACATGTCGTAGCCACCATAGCCCTGCGTCTGTTGCGGTCCAGCATAGTTTGACCACTGCGGCGGAGGTCCTTGGGGACCGGGTGGTGCACCCCAGCCCTGGTATGAGCCGGGTCCGCTGTTTCCGTAGCCGTACTGCTGTTGCTGCGGCGACGTGCCCCAGCCCTGGTAACCGGGCATCATGTTCGGCGCCCCAATGGGCATGTTCAGCGGAGGTCCGCCCATCTGACCGTTTTGGCCCTGCATCATGTTGATGGGTGCATGGTGCGGTCCCCAGTGGCTGCATTCGTTGCCCAACTTGCCATAGGCGCCGCCCACAGTGCTGTTGTTGGAGTTCTGCCCGCCAGATCCGTCACGAGGCTCGGCCTTCTTGATCTCAACCTATCAGGAGCGAAGGAAAACAAACATTGTTAGAGGCTATTTCGAGTGGCAAACTTGGTAAAGCTTTTAAAATAAGAGTCAATCTTAAGAAAATGAAGAACTAAGATTGATTCAGATTCTTCAAATAAAATAAATCAAAAAATTAAAAACTAAAGAGTTACAAAAGGTAATGGAAAAAAACCCGGAGCACCGGATCTGCGGCTACGCACCTGCTTGCCATTTAAATTAATGTAGCGCTCGTTAGTCACGTGCTCCACGGACGATTCCTCCTCAAAGGAGAGGAAGCCGAAACCGCGCGACTTCTTCTTCTCCTGGTCGTACATGATCACCACCTCGGTGACCTTGCCGTAGCGCCCGAAGAAGGTGCGCAGATCCGTCTCGGTGACATTCGAGGGCAAACCACCCAGGAAGACCTTGTAGCCACCGCCCTTCTTCGGCTTCTGCAGCGTGCGCGGATTGCAAGGCTTCGGGTCGATGGTGCGCCCGTCCAGCGTGTGCGGTCCGTTCTGCAGCACATGGTTGACGTTGGTGGGATCGGCAAAAGTCACAAAGCCGAAGCCGCGCGACCTGCCGCTCTCGTTGTTCTTCATCACCACGCAGTCGATGATGTCGCCGAAGCGGCAGAAGTAGCGCGACAAATTCTCCTGTGTCGTCTCCCAGGATAGACCGCCCACAAACAGTTTGCCCCTCTCGTCTTCCTCCATGATGTTGTTCTGGTTGTGGTTGTGAGCTATGGCGCCGGGTAGGTTTTCAATAATTGACGTAATCTTGCCGCTTTTTTCTTAACCCGGTGTGCAAAAGAAATTAACTTGTGTGTTGTTGTGTTTGTTGGTTTTTTTTTTTTAAGGGGATGCGCACTTAAAGAATTTTACACTGTTGCCGTTGTTGTTGCTGGTGTTCTTATGTATCTTATAGGTTGGTTTTAACGTTGCCAAAGTTCTTTCCGTTCAAAACAATTAAACAAAAGCCACGACGTTCACACGTAACTTTCTACACATTATCGATGATGTTGTTGTTTATAGAAGGCACATGAAAATATATAAAGATAGAATAAAATAGAAACTTGTTAATCAAAACTGAAGAACTGATCTTGACTTATGTAGGTGCGAATGGGGTGGAAATGGCCAGATGACAAAAAGAGGAACAGAGGCACACTGCACACATACAGGGGCGAAAGAAAGAGAGCCAGCGAAATAGGCACAGATAATTATGAAAGGCACAGGTAGGCGGCAAAAGCAACCGGCCGGTACACACACACACAGGCACGATGAGCATTGGACACCAGTATCTATGTGATTTTTGCCGTCTAACTGCTTTTTGTACACGTTCACAAGTTTGTTCGCTCCGCCTGCTCCTCTTCGGAGCCGCTTGTCTTCTTCACCCGCTTTTACACGGCTACGTGAAAGTATTGTTTTCTTTTCGCTGTGTCACGAGCGGCTTTGTTGTTGCAGTGTCCCAGCCTCAGCTCTTTTGACACAAACACACACACAAACACATGACGCCTGTCAATGAGAACAACGAACTTATTCCAAGGTGAAATGAGAGCCTCGCCGGTTCACCACATTTGCGCGCCATTTATCGCAGGATTGCCGGATGAGAGGAGGACTTCGTAAATGCCACCAGCACCAAAGTCTTGTAAATTGCGGTTTTACGCTATGAATTGAATGCACGTTAGTGCAAATACTCATTTTCTTCACTCACAGCTACCATCGTGTCGCGCAGACATTGTTCCATTGGCAGCAAGTGAAAACATGTGGCAACGCCATGTGCGACGTGAAAGCGAATGGATGGCGAAAAGAAACGTACCAAAAAGCAATGCCCTCGGAATGCAGGCCAAAGGAAATGTTAATTCCGTCAAAAAACAAACACTTCTGTTGGAGTTTTCCTCCAGATGGGCTATTCTTTTTTCGTTACACAGACTGCGAAGCGAACTGAATGAATATCGGCGGAGTGTGTGGGAAATTCACCACGGCAGAAGCAGGCAGCGGCGGCGACGGCAACGAAGAAAAAAAAAAACAAAATGGAAGACGTGCCCGATGAAAAAAAATGCTACAACAAAGAAATCTCAAGAAATTTGTTCGTTGGCTTCAGACTTTATATTTCTGAAATCTGGAGCACTTTTCACTGGAAGCTGTTCATTTTCATTAGCACGAAATCAGCTTATTTCTTTTATAGAGTTGGGCTGAGGACCGGAAAGGCACACTGTTCGCGGCAACACAGTTCACACAGGCACCTCTTGTACTTTTACGTGCCGGGTAAAGGGGAGCGAAATTAACCAAGATTTCTACTACGCAATTTTAAAAATTTCGCATGATTTTTGTATTTTGCACCGCAATCTGCTATGTGTGTGTGAGTGCATGAGTTGGCATGGGGGTGTGTGTGTGTGCGCGAATGGCCGCCGCCGACAGACCGAACCGAGCGATTTTCATTGGTGTGTGTGTGCGTTGGTGTGGTGTTATACATAGCATTTCTTGTATGTATGTATAAAAATATGAAATTTTCCACTTTGATGGGTGGAAAAAATGGGCCGAAATTGGCACGGAAAAACGCTTGCCCCAGGCGAAAATTGCACGGATCAAACTCACAAGCGCTTGGCGAAAAAAACAAAGAGCTACTGTGCCACAATCGAACCGAGCCGAACAATTTTTACTCTACACACACACCACTACAACGACATCGAGCAATGGCAGCTGCGTCAGGTATTCAGTCGTTTTGGAAAGGCAGGCATTTTGTTAAAGCCCCGTAATTGTTATGTAAAATGTGATTTTCAATTGCTTTCCATTCTTACCGTTTGTGCCAAGTGTTCGTCTGTGGTTTTTTAAAGATTTCGCACTGCAAATTCACTAAATTTAAGTGTTTTTTCCTTAAAAAACTAGCTTATAAATAATTGTATGATTTTGATGCATACGATATAACCTAACTTATATGATAAAAATCGCCGCCACGTTTAATCCTGTGTGCCCGCCACCAGGTTGATGCAATATACCATCGCGTGCGACGATATATACTAAAGAATATTTTGGTACCAACAAATAGCAGCCAGACTGCGCCGATGGTGGTATGTTGTGAAGATTATAAGAATTTGCTGCTATTTTCGTTATTGGGGCTGGCCAAATTTGCGGGTAATGTCTTTGGGGAAAATCCTTGACCTGAGGTATTATATACATAGTCTAGCACTATCGGACAGTCCGATTCTGACTTCTTTACGTTTTGTCTAAAAATAACAGTTCTGTGAATAATTATTTTACTATAATTCAAAGTTAATCTTATTTCAATATCCCTATTCCTGAACTTTTATCTTGTTCGGCTAGATACTCGAAAGAATTTCAAGCGCGTTTCCAGTTCCTTTTAGTATTTTGTATGTCCCTCTTGCGTTTTGGTATTTTTTTGTTAAGCCGAGGGTATATTTGCACAGCCCACGCAGGGTCCCTCTGTTTGCTACCCGGTAAAATGAGTTTTGTGCTGCAAAAAAATAGAAAATAAACACGAATTTGCAGTTTCTGCTTGCCCCGAGTGAAAAAAAAGCGATCGCCAGCGTGCGTCGAATAGAAGGAGCTCCGGAGGAAGCGTTGCAAGTGAATATAACCGACCCTCATCGATTTTTTCTGCGCTGCAGAGGCCGCTGCTGCCACATTAACAGCAGCCCCCAAGCCCAAGCCGAGCCGAGAAAGCGGAATAAACAGAATGTCGCGCCACCCCAGCGATAGAAAGGTGTACGTTGGCGACCTGGGCAACAATGCCCGCAAAAACGACTTGGAGTACGTGTTCGGCGCGTACGGCAGTCTGCGCAGTGTCTGGATCGCTCGCAATCCACCGGGCTTTGCGTTTGTGGAGTTCGAAAGCGCCCGGGACGCCGCTGATGCCGTCCGTGGTTTAGATGGTCGGACAGTGTGCGGACGCCGAGCTCGTGTGGAGCTGTCCACTGGCAAATACGCTAGATCTGGAGGAGGAGGAGGCGGTGGTGGGGGCGGCGGCGGCGGAGGACGCGACCGCGGTGGAGGTGGCGGCGGCGGCCGTGGCGACGATAAGTGCTACGAGTGTGGAGGCCGTGGCCACTTCGCCCGCCACTGCCGCGAGCGCAAGGCCAGGCAGCGACGCAGGTAAGCAGTTCGCCATTTCCATTTTCATTCATTGCCAATGCGGATTCATCCTTTTTGTAACATGGCGAGATCGCATACATACAGATTCGTGTGAGGGTGTGTATGTGTGTGTGTAGCTGTGCCATGCAAAAATTTTGAATTGTTTAGATTGTGGGGAATTTAAACAGTTTTCGTGGTGAACTGTTAAGTTTAACGTATGTTAGATTTGAGTGCTGTTAGGCCAGCAAGTGCTGTTGAGTGCACAGCGTTTCAATTGTCCGATAACAGCACGCACACGTGCTTTGCCGAATACCCAATGTCTGCAAACTCGGGTATATTTATCACTTACGCAGTTGCCAAGTCAAATATATCTACAATTTAAAATCGGAAACTATCCTATATCAAAAACATAAATATGAACAAAGTTATCATTTATTAATATACTATTATTATCATTTAATAAATTAATAATATTGCTTAGGTTCAAGCAATCAATGTGATATTATTTGAGTTATATCAGGGGTAGAACGATTCATGTACGGTTTTATGTGTTGATCTAGGGTACCGCGAAGTCGAGACATTTGTCCTCTTTTTCGTTCTCCGCGCTTTACTTTTCGTGGTGAAATTGTTAACAGACCTGGTGACATCGGTAAAATTGTGCTGTTAAACGCGAATCGAGTGGCAACTCTGGCCACCGCTCGTACACGTGCTCACGCTTCATTTTGGAATTTTCTTTTACACGCGGCATACGGAAAAGAAGGTTAAGTCTGCTGCTGGTTGCGAAGTTTTACTGAGTTTTTAAGTTAAAATTAAAACTAAATGAGCACAGCGTGATACAATGTTTGTGCTTTACGAAACGCCGGCGGGCTACGCAATCTTCAAGTTGCTGGACGAAAAGAAACTCGAGCAGGTCGACAATTTGTACTTGGAGTTCGAGACTCCGGAGAAGGCCAATAAATTGTTGAAATTGAAGCACTTTGAGAAATTCAACGACACCACAGAGGCGCTGGCAGCCGCCACAGCCGCGGTTGAGGGCAAGGTGGCGAAGCCGCTGAAGAAAACTCTGAAAAAGCTGCTGGTCGACGACGTGCAGTCGTCACTGTTGGTTGCTGATGCCAAACTGGGCACCGCCATCAAGGACAAGCTGTCTGTGCAGTGTGTCTACAACACGGGTGTCCAGGAGCTGATGCGTTGCATCCGCCAGCAGGCGGACAGTCTGCTGGGCGGCCTGCCCAAGCGGGAGATGACTGCCATGGCCCTGGGTCTCGCCCACTCGCTGTCGCGCTACAAGCTCAAGTTCTCGCCGGACAAGATCGACACTATGATCGTGCAGGCGCAGTGCTTGCTGGACGACTTGGATAAGGAGCTAAACAACTACATGATGAGGGCCCGCGAGTGGTACGGCTGGCACTTTCCCGAGCTGGGCAAGATCATTACCGACAACATTGCCTTTGTGAAGACGATTAAGTTGGTGGGCACCAGAGACAACATGTCGGCGGCCGATCTGTCTGACATCTTGCCTGAGGACGTGGAGGAGAAGGTTAAGGAGGCGGCCGAGATCTCGATGGGCACGGAAATCTCCGAGGAGGATGTTCTCAATATCCAGTGCCTTTGCGACGAAATCATCTCGATTAATGATTACCGCATACACTTGTACGACTACCTCAAGGCCAGAATGATGGCCATGGCTCCAAACTTGACAGTCCTCGTGGGAGACACAGTGGGCGCTAGGCTGATTGCCCATGCCGGTTCGCTGATTAACCTGGCCAAGCATCCCTCGTCCACGGTACAAATCCTGGGTGCCGAGAAGGCGCTCTTCCGAGCTCTGAAGACAAAGAAGGATACGCCCAAGTACGGTTTGATCTATCACGCCCAGCTCGTGGGTCAGGCAAGCCAGAAGAACAAGGGTAAGATGTCGCGATCGCTGGCCGCCAAGGCGTCGCTGGCCACACGAGTGGATGCCTTCGGCGAGGAGGCCACCTTTGAGTTGGGGGCCGCGCACAAGGTGAAGCTGGAGTCGCGCCTCCGACTGCTGGAGGAGGGAAACCTGCGGAAACTCTCGGGCACTGGCAAGGCAAAGGCCAAGTTCGAGAAATACCAAGCCAAAAGGTGGGTTCAATTAAAAAATTATACAACGCTAAAACCCGATTTCCAATGATGATAACTAAAAGGTTTCGCATCTACCGATTACAATGACGATAAACCTTGGCTGTCTGACCGAAATTGTGTTTTATTTTCAGAGATATTTCTTACTATTTCTTTATTAATTTAACTTATTTGATTTTTCAGCGAGGTGTTTACGTACCAACCCGAGGCTGACAACACCGTGAACGTGAAGAAACGCAAGCACTCGGAGGCGGAGCAGACGCCTGTTAAGCAGGAAATCAAGGAGGAGGCTGATGCCGCTGAGGAGGAGGAAGTTAAGTCAGAGAAGAAAAAGAAGAAGAAGAAGAAGCAAAAGGACGAGGAAGCCCCCGAGGAGGCGGCAGCACCTGAGCCTGCAGACGAGCCCACACCAGCCAAGAAAAAGAAAAAGTCCAAGCAGCAGGAATAGTTTCTTGGTCTTGATTGGCTTTAGTTTTAGGTCTTCAATCTTAGAATTTTAGGTTACCTTACTGTAAAGTATAGGATTTTATAATAATAATCACAAAGAGTAAAGTTTTTGTTGTACATTAGAAATAAATGTAAAAGTTAATATTTGCAAAGCTAGACAGATATTTTATACTGAATGATTTTGGCTTGGTGGATTGTTATTTCTGTATTACTTAAATTGCTTAGCTCCCTTATTGTCCTTGCATTTTATTCTCATGCTAAATAGCCCCAAGAATAAGATCTAAGCTTGCATTATTGAAGAAAAAACTTGTGACTTTGGAGGCCAATCTCTTACTCGCCGAATGATTCGATTGATTGCGGTAGAGTGAAGCAGTGAAGCAGAACAATTTTTCGTCAGCTCCCTGGTTTGCTTGCATCACGTCGCCGCCACAAGACACCAGGCATTCTGTGGTCCACGAAATAATATAAAAGCAATTGCCACTGCCTGCCGCCCAGTTGACAGAGAAAAGAATGCGAGATGCATGGTAGTTATCTCAAGCTGTTGCTAGTCCTGGGACTACTGCTGTCCTACTCGGCAGCCAAAAAGAAAGGGTCGTCATCCGAGGAGGAGGAAGAAGGTGGCGACAAGTTCGAAAAAAAGAAATTTGGTGCCGAGGAACACAAGGGTGAGCACGGTCACAAGGAGCACAAGGAGTGGGAGGAGGACGAGAAGAAGCACCACGAGCTGGAGGATCACGAACACCACCACGGCGACAAGGGGTCCAAGAAGAAGAAGCACTACGACGAGAAGCACGAGCACGGTGAAAAGCACGAGCACGGTGCCCACAAGAAGGGCGGCAAGCATCATCACAAAAAGAAGCACAAGAAGGGGCACAAGGAGCTGGAGTATCACAAAAAGTTCAACAAGGATGAATACATTAAGGAAAAGAAGTTCTACGATGACGAGCACAAGGGTGGCCATCACAAAAAGTACGGAAAGGAGCACCACCATCATGCCGAGGAACACGGCGAGCATAAGAAGGGTGAGAAGCACGAGGGCGGCAAGAAGAAGGGACACAAGAAGCACCATGGTCACTACAAGAAGGGACATCACGACGAGGATCACAAGAAATACAAGAAGGGGCACAAGCACGCCGACAGCTACGAGGAAAAGAAGGAGCATGGCGAGAAGGGCTCCAAGAAACATGGCCAAAAGCACTATAAGAAAAAAGGCGGCAAGCATTGAGGAGAACAAAATTAAGGGAGCTATCTAGACGAAAATCTTGCATAAGAAATTTGTGGTGTGCAAATCTGTGTTGCTGAATAAAATTTGGGAAAAGGTTCAATATGTTCCGTTTTATTTATTTATTACAGTGTTTACGTACATTTTCTTTAATACGTCCAACAAATAATTGCGTTTGACATTGTTTCTTGAAAAACATAAGCTGGCTAGAAGCTTGAGAGTTTCTTTTGTATGTTATATATAACATTTTTTAATTTACTTTACTGCAAAATAAGAATACTATTTATTTAAAAACAAAAAACAACAATGTGTTCCTAAGAGAAATCAATGTTTTCCTAAAAGAAAATGTTTTCCTAAAGAAAAACACCGAGATTTCAGCGACAAAGAATAAAAAAATAAAATGTAATAACCTAACTATAAGTTTTTTCTATATATGCATGTATTTCTTTGAAGCTATTATTAAAATTAGGGTTCTCTTTAAATTAAAGTACAATTTACACCCTAAGTAACCCGATTTCTAAATCAACATTATTTCTGCTACTTACAGAAGCAACTCGTTCAGCAGATCTCGCAGCACATCCCGACGCCGGCGTACTCGTTCCAAGTCCGCCACTCGCTCCCGCAGCCGCTCCGCCGCCTCGGTGGGCCGCCGATCCGGTCGCTCTAATGGACGCGACGAGAACGGATCTTCTGTGCCGCGTTACAGCGATCATGAACGTAATGGAAGCGGTGCAGTGGACTCACCGCCGCCGCCAAAACGCCGCTACGACGACGATGATGATGACCGGGTAAGGGGATCACGATCACGATCCCGCTCACGATCTGCGTCGCCGGCAGTGCGTCGCGGATCGCCGCCACCCAGGCGTCGTGGTGACTCGTCCGCTTCACGGTCCGTATCCAGGGACTAGCGACACCGGACGGATGCAGACAGGGCCCGGCGCACGACGACAACGACGACGACGAATAAGCGGGCCTGAACCTGCTGCAACTCCTGATGAATCGGCGAAGTGGGGCGACAACTGGACTTTACCCTCATTCCCAGACCCAGACCTCACAGTGTAACAAGACAGACAGATTCCCAAAAAAACAAAAACTTTTCATGCAGTATCCATTCTCTAGGGTTTACATAGTTGTCCAGAACCATATTAGTTAAGGGTCTTAATTTATAGTGGAACTCGCGAGTATGCATATTTTAGGTATTCATTTGTTCCAACAACAACAACAAGAAAAACAATAATAAGCACATGCAGAACAAAAAGAGCGCTTCGGAGGGTCCTTGACTTTGACGAAATGATAGAGAGTTAAACATGGATCGGCAGCCGCGGATTTTCTCAGATTCTCGATCTAGTCAAGATTTTGCTATTTGTAAATTGATTTGCCTTTGGATTTTAATTGCTTACACCTGAAATAATATACTCGAATTTGTGCAGGAGACAACAAATCATCGCCACCATTTTTATGTCAATTCTACACATTTACACACACACATCCAACCAATACAACTCACAATACACTCGATATTTCTTCGAATCCAAAAATCTGTATGATGCGTGTTTCAATATTTATAATAATTAGGTCTTGAAACTGCATGATTATTATATTCGTACATTGATGTCGTAGTTAAGTATTAAACAAATACACATATGTATGGATTCTTGAGATGTGTGTTTGAATTATATAGCAAATACGCTGGACACTAAAATACACACAAATATTCAATCAATAAATTAAATGCAAAAAAAAAACCTTTTTTAATTTAAACTAATACTAGGAGGTTACTGTTTATAGCCTTGGGTAAATCATATAGAGGCACACAAAATTACCTATAAATAATAAATCAATTAAAAAAATTAATGTAAATTAAACAATTTTTTAAATTCAGTTGGCAGTGAATAGTGCGCTGGTCACACTTAAAATCACTCGGCTTGGCAACTCTATTTGTTTTTCAATGCTTCATTTCTCATCTCTTCTTTCCCTAATGAAAATATCAAACCAGCGACTCTTGAATTACCAGTCACACTTTTCCGTACACCTTTTTGCAACAACAGCAGCAGGAATAATAATAATTATAAAAACCATTATAGTGCGGCGATCACTTCAGTGGGATATTTTAGTACATTTATGTTCGTCGTTTGTTTTTTCTTGGCGCTCGGGATACGGTCACACTAGTGTCATCGCATTCTTCCAGTTTGATTTTGTTTTGCCTTTTTTTTTTAAACAACAAAAAACCCTTTGTGCACCTTTGCCGAGTATTGTGGAGCGTGAAAAAAGTGGACCACAATTGAACGGTTGGCAGTAGCAACAGCAACCATGGCATTTCGCCAACCGGACCACGAGATGAGCGTCACCTCGCTCGATTCAAGCGTCGAATTGCGATCGCGCTCTCCGTCGCCGCAGCTCTTCAATCGGCGCAAGCTACGCTTTGCCGACGACGACTTTGACAAGGACGAGCCCGACGGTGCCAGTCCGCAGCAGCAACATCAGAGAAAGAAGCTGGCCGCTGGAGAGGGGAGCGGCAGCGGGGATGTGTCCATGTCGCCGCCGTGCCAGAAGGTGCGAGCCTTGCGCCTATTTAGCACGCCAGCCACACCGAAAACGATCTTGCAAAAGTCAACGACTCAGTGCCGCAACCATCTCTCGGCTGCGGCAGCCGCGGTGAATGCATCCCGCGAGGAGCTCTTCCGGGTTTCGGAGCGCCCGAGGTCCTTGCCACTGCACAACCGCAACATTCCCGCCCAGGACACGGCCAATGTGAATCCCTTCACACCCGACAGTGAGTCTTGCGTTGGTTCTTAACTCTAACTAGGTTTCTGCTTCCTTATTTTAGACTTTATTTATTTATTTATTTTTTTAAGATTTAGGAAAAACGAAATATAATTTCTTATTTTTTTTATTGGCAGGCCTTCTGGCACACAATAAGAAGCGCTGCCGCACCCAATTCGGACGTGAGAACCTCAATGTGAATGCCATGCAAAAGTATTTGCTCAGCTCAGATGCCTTCGACGAGGATGCGGCGGATGCGGAGGGCGATTCCTGCCGCGAGATACACCAGCAGGCGCCGAAGCGCCTCGCCCTGCACGACACCAACATTAGCCGTTTCAAGCGAGAGTTCATGCAGGTTAACGTAATTGGTGTTGGCGAGTTCGGTGTGGTATTTCAGTGCGTCAACCGGCTGGACGGCTGCATCTATGCGATCAAGAAGAGCAAAAAGCCAGTGGCAGGCAGCTCCTTTGAGTAAGTCTCTCAGACGCAGGGATTTCGTGAAGTGTAACATTTAACAATCTTTACCTTGACTTTTCACAGAAAAAGAGCCCTGAACGAGGTCTGGGCTCATGCCGTGCTGGGCAAGCACGACAATGTGGTTAGATACTACTCCGCCTGGGCTGAGGACGATCACATGCTGATACAGAACGAGTTCTGTGATGGCGGCAGTCTGCACGCGCGCATCCAGGATCACTGCTTGGGGGAGTCCGAGCTCAAGATTGTTCTTATGCATGTGATCGAGGGACTGCGCTACATCCACTCCAATGACCTGGTGCACATGGATATCAAGCCGGAGAACATATTCTCCACCATGAACCCGAACGCACACAAGCTGGCCGAGCTTCAGGCGCAACAGCAGCAAACAAAAAATGATGATGACGATGGGATGGACAGCGTTTACGAGGAGCTGCGACACTCGGACAACCTAGTCACATACAAAATTGGCGACCTGGGCCATGTGACGTCCGTCAAGGAGCCGCATGTGGAGGAAGGCGACTGCCGATATCTGCCCAAAGAGATCCTGCAGGAGAACTACTCCAATCTATTCAAGGCCGACATATTTTCGCTGGGCATAACACTGTACGAGGCGGCCGGCGGCGGTCCGCTGCCCAAAAATGGTCCCGACTGGCATAAGCTACGAGACGGTGAGGTGCCCATTCTGCCCAGTCTGAGCAAGGATTTCAACGAACTAATCGCCCAGATGATGCACCCAGATCCGGAGAAGAGGCCCAGCTCCCAGTCCATATTCAGTCATTCGTAGGTTTTAAATCGCCGTTACAAAGAAGTTTAATAATTTATAGTGTTTCATGTGTGTTTTCAGAATCCTAAGCTCTGTCGAGTCCAAAAGCAAGCTTCAGCTAGGTCTGGAGCTGACAGTGGAGAAGCGCAGGAACGAGATACTGATGAACAAGCTAAGAGAGGCAAAGAAACAAATTAAAACACTTGAACAACGGGGTAAGTTTCTGTACAATTGTAGACAGACTTTTGCTCTTTAGTTTGTTTAGCTGCTTCGATACTTTAGTAGTTCTTCGATAGTTTATAGTTTATATAAATAAAACATCAATTTTCTTCGTTTGCAGTTAATCTCCTAGCGGCGAACAACAACCCAGATAGTCTGGATGGTCAGCGATGTCTTCGCTCCTTCACGCGACGCATGCGCACACCTTTTGATAGCCTGGTGGCCGATCGCAACAAGAACGTTATCAGCAATGTTTGATAAGATCGCGTTTCGAACACCGTTAGCCAAACTCTTCCGAATAGAACGTGAACTCTAAGCTCACATTGTGTTACACTTAATATATAAATCATATTAAAGATATATGTACCATATTTAAAAGTTGTCGCTTCGGCCGATCGTGTACCCGCCATTCCCGATTTATTCCCACAGTTCGTGAAGCAACAAGCATGGCTAATATAATATCTATATTTTTTCCAAGTTCAGTGAAATTTTCTTCTCTGAGAAAATACACCTTTGTTTTAAGATAAGAAGGTCCTCATCGTAGATATGTAGGATGAACAACTAGCTGTAAATGAGTATTGTTTTCAAAATTAAACTATTTATTGTGTTGCATATGGAAAGCGAAACTGATAAACGAGATCATTCGTTAAATATAACGAATGCGCGAGTTCCATATGGTGGAAATATTTTTGGGTTTTATTTTGTGCTCTGTTGGGGTTTTGAAAACAAATCATGGTAGTCGTTAATAATTACCCATTAAAATCTAAAAAATAATTACAGGACGCCCAGTTTGTGGTAGTGAAAGTTTCATTTTCGAAGGCTTGAAAACGAGCTGATTGCGATACTTTTCTTCTTTGGCAGTGCAATTTTAATAAATGTAAATATTGCAAAATTAAAACGAATGGGCTGAAAAATGGAAAAGTACTGGACATAATATAATGTAGCACCGTTTAAGAGGCTCTGAGCTTACTCCTAAATAAGTTTGCAAACATTTAACGAGACTTCAGTCAACACTCGCGGATTTATATGGTTTTCGAGTATTCTACTTTCTTTTTACTACTGTTTTTACTACTCATAAACTCTGCAGGCAAATTCGTTTTTAAACACATTCCAAATAGTTCTGTCGCTAGTATTTTATTCTCAATATTATGAAATGAACGGGCATTATGTTTCAACAAAAAGTGTGCCTACGATTGTAAGTAACCTTGTTTTAGTTGCATAATTTGACTTCTTTTGATTGAGGCACAGAGACACATAGATATTGAGTCGAGTGTAATTTGATTTAAAATATCAAATATATTGTATTGAAAACATTGCTCTTAAGTCTATTGTTGTAAATGAACTTGGATTATGTCGTTACTCTACAAAAAATTGTGTATTTTATGATTAAAAGCGTTTATAATTTTGCTGCTGTTGTTGTTGCTGTTGCCAGTTACCGCCGCCTTGGTGGTAGTTATTATTCCTTCCATTGTTGTAGTTATTGTAGTTCCTTTGCTGATTGGAATTGTCTTGTTGGTATCTCTGGTTCTGGCCGTATTGCTGGCGGTTATTGTAGTTCCCTTGATAGCCGCCGCCGCCACCGCCACCGCCCTGGTTGTAGTTATTGTTGTAGTTGTAGTTATAGTTGCGACTATTATTTTGATAGCCCTGTCCTCCCCGTCCACTGCTTCCGCCTTGTCCGTATCCTCCTGCTCCGCCGCCGCCTCCTCCGCCACCACCTTGACCATAACTATTTCGAATTCCGGCATTCAACATGCGATGTCCACTATCCGGTACATAGGCCCGATTCGAGTGGCTATTGAACCCGATAACAGGACGATGCTTTTGGCCCTGCTCGGAGGGCAGCACCTGCGGAGGATCAACGGCATTGGGCAGTCGCTTCGCTTCAAAGATGTAATCGTCATCGTACTCCGGATCCCGGAACGTCGTCGTCACAATCGTGTTCTCATTGATGTCCGGCAGCCCGGATATCGGTGACCTCAGGCAGCCCCTTATGTCAGTGTTCAGTTCCGACTTTCCCAGAGTGCCTCGCATCCCGCTGAAGGAGATGGCATTGAACTCATCCTCAGTTGACTTTTCCGTTATTTTCTGGACCTTCTTGTAGTGCGGACTCGATGTGCTGATGTACAGATAATTTTCGCCCCGCTTGTTACGTCTCACCTCCTCGCCGGTTAGCTGTTCGTAGTACGGAACGAGGGCCTTGAAGAGACGCTTCTCATCGACGAAAGGTAGGAGTGCCACACCCTGCCAGGCAAATTTCTTGCCATTCAAATCGATCTTGAAATCCTCCGGATAAAAGTCAATGATAGGCGATTCCGGGCTGGACATGAGTTGGGCCCATGGTTCGGGCACATGGGAGCTACTGGCTGCTGGGAAGACGCCCATTAGTTGTTCCAGAGGGTTGAACGGCTTGGTGCCCCGCTCAAATAGAGTGGAGAGGCCCTGGATGTTGACGAAATCCGAGGCGAAGGGCGCATAATGATACGGGAAATACCAGTTCCATGAGGCGCAGCCCTGGTAGTAGTACTTCAGCACCCAGCACAGGCCCCTTACGTACTGTAGGGCCACAGCGTAACGGAACTGTTGGTTGCCCGGCGCCACGTCGAACTTGGACTCGTAGTAGCGGTCTTTAAATCCATCCTCCCACAGCCTAACCTCGTCGTTGACCTCCTCTTCCTCGTCATCGTCGTCCTGTAGGCCAGCCTGGTCACTCGTCCTCTTGCCCAGGCGGAGGGCTGCGGCTGCCTCTTTGTAGTTTCCAATGTTTGATTTCGCATTGTTTTGTCCCACTGCGCTGGCACCGAACACTGACTGATCCAGTGCCTTGTGGTCCTCGTTCCTCTCCTGCCGACGGCGCTGCTTGTCCCTGGCCTTAAACTGCTGCTCGCGCCGTTGTCGGTTCTTGAAGATCTGGTCCTCGGCATTGCCCAGATCGGTCATGATCAGTTGCACCCTGTCCAGATTCACGTCGCCCGAGTCGGTTAGATATCCCCTCGTCTTGTAGACGCACTTTTTGTACAGCTCCACGAGTCGATCGACCGCACCCTCCCGAATCTCCAAGCTCGGCAAGTGGGGCAGAAAGTCGTTGCCCACGAAGAAGCACATGAATACCCAATCGTCCAGGGCGCGTTCAAAGCTATACTCGAAGGGGAGGTTCGGCATCTCGAGCGTCTGCTTCAGGTACTCCCGGAGCACACTCAGTCGCACAAAGATGAACTTTACCTCGGCACCAATTGGAACATCGGGCTTGAAGTTGACGCCCGTTGGCGCCGTGGCCCCCAGGCCCACGCACTTGTCCATCTCGTGGCCGAACTGATTGCAGATGTCACAGGGACGCGGCTTGTTGGGCAGGAACTCCTCGCGAATGATAGTGAAGTTCGGCTCGTGGGTGGCCAGCCCGAGCATGATGAGATCGGCATCGGCACCGCATAGTACGTGCTGGGTGTTGGGGTCGTGATCCGGCTGGGCGCGCTGCTTGCGGATGTAGTCCATGATCTTGTGCTCACCCTCGCCTGGGACATTGGCGTCCGAGAGGATCACCTTGATGCCCTTCCAGGCTGGGTTGTTGTTCAGCCGATCGTGCACATAGTAGTGCAGACACTTGCTGAGCCGGTCCATGAAGGGTGTGCCCGGCGTGATGCAATTGGAGTCGAAATGCTCGCCCTTCTCCTTCTCGGGCGGCAGCTTGCAACCGCGGCTGAGCAGCTCCTCCCTGATCCGCTCGATCTCCAGGCGCTTTTCGGAGGTCTCCTTGGCCGCCCGAAAGCGACGGGACCGCTGCTGGTTCATCTTGGCGCGCGGCGCCACTCCATCGATGGCCATGTAGAGCAGTTTCCTTGGTCGCACGATGCCAAACAACCGGTCGATGCAGTCGAAAATAGCCACCATCATCTCATCCTCGTTCTTTGGCGCCGGCTTGTCCTCCGGATGGGTGCAAGGGTGGATGATTCCATTCATGTCCAGATAAAGGTTGTCGAACTCGACCCCGTTCGGATTCGGCAACGTAGCGTCCTCGTAGGTGTTCCGGCCGGTGTCCGGGTCAACCTGCTTGTTCTCATTGCACTCTATGATCACGCTCGGATACTTCCGGCTCAGCCAGCGAAAGAATGCTGGAACTCCCATATTGATGGCGATAAAAACTTCCTATTACTTATTTTCCTTTCCTAGCGCTTCTTTTCCAGTTTTCTTCGCACACAATACAGCATGCTCCATCGGCGGGTGGGCAACTCTGCGTCCTGGCGTTGCCAGATGTGAAAATCACGTTTAGCAAAAACTCCAATATCGTGACTTTTTTATAATAAGTAAACTACAAAAAATAACAATAAGCCTAAAAACAATTAAACTGTGTGACAGGTGATCGGTGTAAATAAAAATCAACGATGATTTTATGAAACATAAAAGTCCATTGCTATATTTATACAAAATATATAATATAAATGTGTGCATATTTGTTTCCTGTGTATTTGCCTGAAGTCTGGCAGCACTGTGTACCTGCGGGAGGGCGGCCAGATCTCCAAATGCAACTCATGTGGTTGATTTCGAACGGCAGTTTTTATTACTCGAAATGGCTAAAATCCTACAGAAATACATAAAATTCTCCGGCAAGGAACTGGAGAAGTACGCCGCCAATCCGGACTCCTGCGTGCGATGCATCAACACAGACATGCACCTGGCCATGGGGCCGTACGGCATGGCCAGCTTCAAGCACGCGCTCCACGAGCTCCTCATCCGCACTAAGGTGGGCATATACGACTCCGGCCTCGATGGCATAGTGCTCGGCATCAAGAACATAAAGGTGCTGGGCCACACGGCGGCACTGCGAGCCGACGATCCTACCATGCACCTAGTCATCAATGCCGACTTTTACGTATTCCGGCCGGTGATCGGGGCCATTTTGGACGGAGTGGTGCGGCACATCTCCAAGCATCAGATTAGTGCCATCATCTACCGTGTCTTCAATACCACCATCCGCTTCACCAACAAGAAGCACAGCCGCGAGAGTATGGTCATGGAGCAGGAGATCAAATTTCGGATCAAGAACTTCGACATCAGCAATGCCATGCCGTACATCGAGGGAGAACTGCAGTTGGAGGACGGCGAGGAGCCACAGGTGAGAGTTATAAGGATGACTTGCGATTTCGCTTGCTATTTATATGTTTATTCGTACAGAACAAATCCATCAAGTTTGGCAGCCCTGAACCGGAGGAGAAGGAAGAGGAAATCAAGGAGGAGGATCCCGATGACATGCTGGATGCCCTACTAGAATCACTAAAGCAGGAACCAGATGAGGTGGAAACGCCAAAAAAGAAGTCCTCGTCAAAGCGTAGTAAGACGGCGGCTGAAAACGGTGAGGCGACGCCAAAAGCGAAAAAAGTGAAAAAAGAAATAAAAAGCGAACCTATATAGCCATATAATCCGCCTTGTTTTAAAAAAAATATCCAACTGTATAGTACAAATTACCAACTACTATATATACTGCCGCCAGAGAGCCTTAAATTGTTTTCAATTGCTTCTCTTAAGGTATGGGAGGTGCCTTGAACTTTACCATTTTCTCTATAAGGAAGTCGATTTTAAAATTGTATAATGAGTACTTTTTTGTAATACATATGTATTTCATACAAATAGAGTCAATATTTTACAATACATTAAATACACAATATGTTTATCATAGTTATTAGTTTGTGGTTTGTTTTTTGTTTCTCTTTATAAATTATTAAAAGCTTCTTACATATTCCGTTTGATTTCGCTAATTATTAAATAACAAGCAAATACAATATAATACCAGATCCTAATCGTACATTAAAAAGGAACATAAACTATACACACAATGATAACACGTTGAAAAATGATTCCTACACAATACATATCCATATCCTCTCATTCGCTTCTACAAGGAACATTTACATAATATACAAACATACATAATACGTACGGTTACAACGATTTTTTGCCTTGTTTTTGGGGAAAGAACAGATTCCATCTATTATTATATTCATTGGCTTTCATTTTTAGGGGGACAGTGGGTAAAGGAACTAACAGAGAGAATCGAAATTAGGTGAATGCTACCAGAGAAACGAACTTAACTAACTCGAGAATAGTTGGATATATTTTTAATAGATCGCTTTTCAGTTGCCAACCGAATTTATTCTATAAATGTTGGGCAATTTAAGGTTATTGATTCTGTTCGAGCCAGAAAAATAAGTAGAAGAGACATTAAAATAGGCTCACACATGGTTTACTAGGAGGGTAATGATTGCTAGACTGAGATTTCCTGAATATGTACACGTTTCTTGCCGCTGCTGCTCCCTGCTCCCGTCGCTGAGCCTCCTCCGGCCCCTGTCTGCCTCAGGATGCCTGTCTGTTGTTGCTGCTGCTGCTGCTGTTGTTGGGCGGCTAGAAAGGATCGCGGTGGTGGCGGCGGCTCGGGTATATCATCGTCCCTGGTGATCTCCGTGTCAGACACGGCTGCCGCCTTGACTGCCTCCTCTATCGCCTTGAAGGACATCTGATCCGAGGACTGGACTGCATAGTCGAATTGCTGCGGACTATTAAACTGCATTGTTGTGTCGACAAAGGATCCACGCTTGCTGCTCAGCGCCGACGTGGACTCCATTACCGTTGGCAGGACGCCGTAGGTTACCATTTCGATGGAAGGATCCCCCGGCTTGGTCTTGAGCAGATCCAAAGTACTGGTAGAGCAAGCTCCCCAAGTGTCCATCATCAGCGAAGTCTGACCCGTTGACGACGACGACGATGGCGGCAGCTCCACCAGGAGCTTCTCTTCTTTTAGCTGTTTGGTCTTCTCATCGTAGCAGCTGTACTCCCCGAAGACCACGCCCACTCCGCCCTTGCTGTCC
The DNA here is from genome assembly GCA_018904815.1 of Drosophila ogumai. NCBI lineage: Eukaryota > Metazoa > Arthropoda > Insecta > Diptera > Drosophilidae > Drosophila > Drosophila ogumai. Next base: position 45,882 of record JAEIIJ010009053.1, on the reverse strand, counting down.
ACTACGGAGCCGCTTAACGTATAGGCATCGGCTATATCACCGGCACCGGATCCACCGCTAGCGGCCATCAAGGCATTCAGCTTCAGCATGCTGGAGTTCTTGCTGGTGTCGCTCTCCTGCAGCTCCTCCTTGGTCTTGGCATCGCGAGCCCGCTTCTCGCGCTGATGGTAAATGCCCGCGAAGATCAGAACATTGAGGATGAGCAGAAAACAGCCCACGGCCACGGTGGCTATCAGGGCGGTCGTGTAGCTCTGGAACTGCTTGCCACTTAGTCGCCTGAGCAGCTCCAGGTTCCCAATAATACCCGTGGAGGCGGTGGCCAGGTCTTTTTGTGTCTCCACTCGCGTTACTCCTGTTCGATTGTCTTTTGGGGCCTGAGTGGTGGTCAGTTCGGACACGGACATTGCCCCATCGATGCCGCACTCTGGAATAGAGGATATCCGGATGCGAATGTAATGGAAAAGCTACTTAAATAACTGTTTTCGAGCTCACCTGTGGTGGTGGTTGCTCCTGTGGCCAGGGGATTCAAGGCTTGAGTGGCATTTGTGCTCGGAACCTTTTGAGACGGCGGCGGTGGCGGTGGCGTCGTCGTAGCTCTGCTCTTTTGCATGATGAGTATGTGATCATCGTCCGCTGGCTTCGTCTGCAACTGTGGCCGCACAACGCCTAAGAATATAGATTACGATTTGATACATCAAATTAAGCGTATTATCCTTTCGCTTTAATCTTACCCTCATAGAGATCCCTGTTGTTCATGTCGTCCTGAAACTGATGATGCCTCATCGACTGGTCATTGATGTTGAAGTGGCGATGCAGCTGAGGGATGAGATTCAACCACATGGACAGCTTGTGACCTCGATAATGGCTCTGAATGTTGGCCTTGTTGCCTGAAATGGAATAATTTATTTTTAATTGTTCATCTTGCCTGGTAATTTGATATATTTTGCTTACCCAATTCCACGTAAAGCTGGTTGACCACGTCGTAGGCATCCCAAAAGGGCAGCTCGTCGCCATCGTAGCTGCCCACATCACGGTCACTGGATATGCCCAGCTGGGTAAAGGCGGCATCGTTGCTCCGGAGTCTTCTCCGGATGTAGGAGCGCTTCTCGTGCATGGCATTGCTCCGGCGCTGGTTGTAGATCACGGCCAGGTTGAGTGCCTCACTGAGGTTGGGATGGGTTAGGCCAGTGGAGCGTTTTTTCTGATGATGCAGGGCAGGATTTAAGTCCTCGCTTGGGTTGGCTAGTGCTGGTTTCACCGAGGATAGGTTCGGATTGCTGTGGGTTTTAAATAAATAAAAAAAAATAAATAAATAATAATAATAATATATTTACTTTACTGAACTTACCCGGTTTTGGCGAAATTGGACAAATATCGCAGCATAAGTCTGCCAATTTGGCGCTCCTGAGTCGTGTAATTGTGTGGAAAGAGCGGGGACATGGGCAGGCCCAGCCAGAAAGGCACATCTTCGCCGCGCACGGATCCAGTTCTCTGAGGAATTTAAAGCATGGATTTAAGTAGCGCCCTTTCCTCGTTGAAGGACCGCTCCTACCTGTGGATACTCCTCCTCTATGGTTTTGTGTTTAAAGTGCAGAAAATAAGCACGTCCCCCGCGGAAGCTGTGCATGTAGCCCAATTTAATCAGCGGCGAGGCCGTGTGGCCATCGCTCAGAAACTGCAGGGTGGCGTCCCGGGAGCTAAGAGGATTACGTATTGCCTTCTCCCAGTCGGTGTACTCATTCTGCAATAAGCAAAGTTATGGATTTTTTAACAGTATTGGACCGGAGAAGAGGTGAAGTTCGGAATATTAAATCCTTGAATTAAAGCCAAAGTGCTTTGTGGGTATTAATGAAATAAGAGCTAAGGGTACGGCCACAACTTTAAAGGGTAAGTTGTCTCACCTTCAATACGGCAAATATCTCATTCAGATGATAGTGAAAATTATTGCGCACAAAAGTGCGCAGGATGCGATCCCGCCGTGTCTCATTGAAGCCGAACTCCAAGTCCTGGGCACTCAAATCCAAATAGGACTCCACAGATGTAAGGCAGAAGATGAGGTCTCGTTTCGGAAAGTTTGCATATTCAATTCCTGAAGTACTGTCGATTTCACAAAGGCGATTAAATGTGAAATTATAATTTTTATTTGTTTATAGTTACCTAACAATAGCCGATCCCAGAGGCAGCGTGGTGCTGCCCAAGGGATTGGCGCCTGGCGATATTACAGTACCATCCACAAATGGAGCGAAACCCACGAGAAAACTGCAAGAAAACAAGGATAAGGATAAGCAGCAATTAGCAACTCAAACTTTTCATGTTACATTATATTATTAAATATCTTTGTCTAACCCGATTGCCTCACTTACCGCGGGTGATCCACTTTCACCGACAGCAACTCAGCAACGCTCTTGGTGCGCAGACAGGGCGCCAGGTCGTCGTATAGCATGTCGCCATGGCAGCCAGTCTGCTCCGCCACCCGACGCTTTACAAAGAGCGGGTTCTTCTGGATGGCCCAAGGCGACAGGGCACTTCCGCTGACCAGAACGGTGCGTTGTATTAAATCTGGCGAAGGGAGTAATATTAAGTTATAGTGTTTTAAGGTTTATAAATTGTTTATAGCAAAGACTTATTCTCAATTGTTTAACATTGCTTCGTTTAAAATTTCAAAATATAAAAAAAAGTCTGTAGAAGAAAAGGGAACAAGCTTGACATAGTAAAACAGGTCCTACCACTCGCCACTGGGGAGACAACCAATATGTTGGCCAGCACAGCTCCGGTGCCGTAACCCAGAAGCGTGATGCTCTGCGGATCTCCGCCAAAGGCGGGAAGATTCTCCTTGAGCCAGTGCAGACCCGCAACCAAATCCATTAGCCCAAAGTTGCCCTGGGCACTCTCCTTGCCGCCGGTTTTGAGGAAGCCAAAGATCCCCAAACGGAAGTTGATTGTCACGACGATGACATTGCCGTGGGCGGCCAGCTCGGAGCCATCGTAGGGATTCCCTGAGTTCCAGTCGTACGATTCGCCATGTATGAATACCACAGTGGACAGTTTGGTCTTTGCCTCGCCAGTATCATCGATATTACCTGTCAAAAAACCGGGTGAGACAGGTTGTTGTTAAGTTCTCAACAAGAGCGAAAATATTTTATTCACAGGCGATTATGTGCCAGGCGTTGTTCATGGTGGGTCAATGCTGCCAATCCCACAATGCTTGCAGTTGGAACTTTGAAACACTGCAATGCACTACGGAATTGAAAGCTTCGATACCTCGTCGGGTTGTATTAGGAAGTCTAATATTTACTCTATTGTTTCACTTTCTAAGGCTACATAAATTTCACCATGAACACATACGTTTCTGGCGGCGCGTCTCGTAGGGCACATAGATATTTAGGTATAAGCAGTCTTCCGATTGGTTCTTGAGCAGCGGCAACAGGCGCCGCAGCTGGGCGAGGCGAGCGCGCGGCACTTCCAGGAGCGCTTCCGGTCCGTTGGGCGGGATGGGAACGTTTTGCGGACAGACGGGAGAGAATCGATCCGCGGAGCGAACCGTTTTCCACGTCGAGGGCGTTATGGGGGGCATAAATCTGCAAAAGGCACAGAGAGAGGAGCAATATTCGTAGCGATAAGTAAATTTACTGTTTTGGTCACATGGGCAAAAAGCAATGGGTATCACGTATACGCAGAGTAGTCCCGAAAATATATACGTATATGTACGTACAACTCTGTCTAAAATAAGAGCTGTGCTCGAATCTAAGGGATGGAACCTTTATAAGAATTAAAATATACAAGTTGTTAATCATAATGTAGGTCCTTGGGTACTTATTTGACTTAATTAGCTATTCATTTTATTAACTAATAAATTCACTTGGATAGTAAATATATAGGTTATTACGGTTTAAAAAATTCTGTAACTAGAATTATACCATAAACATTTTATGTTTTTAAGTTAACTTAAATGTAGAGACTTTGGGAAATTAAAATACAATATTTTAAAGAATGTAAAACTCAAAAAGAAATCAAGCTTTGAATGGTTCTTTTTATTTATATAAACAGCATTATCTTCCTATAAACTAAAGACCAACCAAATAATTTACTATATATTTGGCATCTTTAAATGCGAAATCGATTTTGGATGGCCATTATTGAAGCCTCATAAACATATATACTGGAATATCTACATACATGTGGAAGATGGCGGCGGTTAAGCGGAAAGGATTCCCTGGGCTCGTAAAGCACAGAAACTAAGTACCGGCCATCAATCAACATTGCAAACTGCTTTTGATTAATTGTGCATTTTATTGTTTTGCGTTGAAATCCATCGATCATAAGGGCGGATTGTTGATTGCGGATTGGATGAGCCAAGGAGACAGGCATCGGCGATAAATATGGCTTGGCTGCTGCTATGTTGATTTTATGACGCGATAATTGACGCGAAACGTTTTGATTGTTTTTTGCTCCTTTGTGGCTACCGCTACGGCTCCTGCCCCAAGCCGCAGCTAGCAGCTACCAACTCTCCCCACTGCCGCTCAGGCTCCATTTTTGGCCATCCGGCCAAAGGCAAACAATGGACCGCATAAACAAAAAGCTCGCGCTTTGCGGCGAGCATAATTTTTCAACTCTACGTGACTTGGTTCGTGTGCATTTCACGTTCGCAGTTTCGGTAACTCCGCCCTCCCGGAAAAACCCATTCGACATTGGGCTCTCCGGCTAAAATTAATACTTTTTCGAATGGAAGCCGTGGCAAAAAGTTTTCGCCATAAACTATTTATAAACGAAATATAACAATTTTTGTTTTTGTTTTTTTTTTCCAACTTTTTCGAGTGTTAACAGCTAACGTTTTCACTTGTTTTTGTGTTTGGGGTGCTAGGTATTTTGAATTTTTACACACACTCTCTAGTATTTGTTGTGCAGGTTAGCTAACAGGCTTACTGCCAGTATAAATAACCATCTAAAACATAAAAAGCTTTTAGCGGAATTCGATATTCGTTCCCAGCTTATGGAGGGGGGCTTTTTAAATATTCTGTGCATCTTAAATTCGAAAATATAGGCGACAGATGCTCTTGATTAATTGGCAGCCTGCACTAAGCAAGCATCAAAAATCAAGTTTCATCAGCAGAAGCAGCAGCAGCGGCAGCATTACAACACTGTTCCTCCCCCAGAGGCCATGGGAACCCCAAGATCTGGGGGATTTGGCTTTTGATTAACTTCTGTTTGCCGATTTTCGGCATCTGTTGCTGCATGATAATGAACCGCATTCATAAACGACTTCATTCCGCAGGCGTCACACTTTCCCGCAGGAAGTAATTAAAGAACAATTTTCATGAATTGTGGCTAAGCAAACAGCACGGAGCACGAAGCACGGAGCACGGAGCATGGAGCATGGAGCATGGAGCATGGAGCACGGAGCTCGGAGAGAAGGTGATGGTGGCGGTTGCTGAAGGACCCTTTAAGTACTTCATCCAATCGCTTCATCAAACACACTTGTTGTTCATGCATGTCACACAAAGCTTTTACTCCTTCGCAAGCCAACGCCTGTATATCCATCGATGTACATATATATGTGGCACAGAAGTGTGAAAGTGCCCAAGTAAGAGGAAACTTTTGTAATATCCCTGAAACTTCACTCGGGGGCTCAGCTTTCCGCTCAATACCATCAGCTGCCTGGCAATGGCTTATCGAACTTTGCGGCTCAGAGGTCCTTCAGCGGTCCGTGTGCCGCCGTGTTGCTCTGTGGAGCCGTCAACTGTTTTGTTATTAATTGGGTGTGGAGCTTCGCTGATTCCTCGAGAGAAACAACCGCGGAAGTTTAATGTTTTTCCTTATTTTTTTGTTTTTAAATCGCAACCCAAAACTAACTTGCAGAAAAAAAACTTTTTTAATTGTTACGTACACAGTGCAAAGTTGTGGATTAATTCCAAGTAGCACTTTGGCTTCATTACGAGCGGCTGCAGCCCACCGGCTCGTTCCCGTCCCTGCGGAACTTTAAATCCTCAAACAATGCTTTGGGATTTCCGGGGCCGGGATCCGTAAACTTCTCACTTGCCGGCAAGAGTCCGTGGTCCGAAGTCCGGAGTCTGCAGGCCGCACCCGCACCCGCAGTATAGTGCCAAGCACCATCCACACACATATTTCATGAGAATAATTATTAAAATTGCTTTGGATAAAGTTGCGCTGCGGCGCAGTGTGAAAAAAGTTGGCCAAGAGAGGCGAGCCTTTTAGCCCGAGACGACCCCCATGTGGCATCCAGATTGTGATATCTGGTCGGGCCGAAGGTGCGGGCGTGAGCGACCCAGGCACGATGACAAAAATTAAGGAGTTTCATTTGACTTCAGAGTTGGAATTTAAATCCAATTAAAATTCAAGAACTTGGCAAAAATCAAATGCAATCAAATTAAAAAATAATTTTTTAGAATAGAATAAATTATTCTTTTAGCAAGAATTCAAAGTGTAAATGCTATCAGGAAATATTTAATTAATTTAATTCAATGCGTATTTTTCTCTTGAACTCTTGAAAATAAGCCATCCAAATAGGATTATTTACAATAGATTTTAGTTGGCTAAAAATATACATATTATTTGTGCCAAAAAAAGGGACGTACTTTGGCTGCCTTGACTACACAAAAATGCTTTTTTGTCGTGAGTGTCACGCTGCCTGCTCCACTTGGCTGGCCTCCTACACTCCACCCACCCCACAACGAAACCACGACTCCCCGGGGAGACGTAATCTTGAGCAACACTGAATCGTGCGACTCCACCTGAGACTCACCTGAGACTGCCCACCGGCGGCGAGGCATAGGGAATGCCCAGGAAGGCCTCCACCAGCGGCGAGGAGCGCACCACGATCCCCCGCAGGAGGCCGTACTTGGTCTTCACCGTGTTGCTGCCGCCATGGAGGCACTCGCAGCCCTCGGGCCACAGGCTGGTGAGGAGCAGCAACAGCAGCAGCAGGGTGGCCTCCGAGTGGCCAGGAGGCTGTGTTGAACTGGATCCGGGATAATGGGGTGGCCTCCTTCTTGGTTGGCTGGCAGCTGCGGCAGCTGCTCCGGCTGACGCTGTTGACGTGGCCGATGATGGCTGGCGCCTTTGATTGTGTTCGTCGGTTGTGGAATCCTCTAGAAATCTCTTTAATGTTATCAGTCTTATAATGCAAATTCCCGTTGCCATGATGCGGGCATCCGTTTCCGCTTCTGTGTCCGTTTCCGTTTCCGCTTCCCGCTCTTTATCTTTATCTTTATCTTGTGCATCCGGATCCGCTTCCGCAAGCGTTTGCTGCTCAATTGAAGCGCCGATAGTTTTAATGCAAGCCATCCAGGAACCGAGGCAAAGTAAACCGTAAATTTGTAGAAAACGCGATTGAATTATCCGAGTCTCCGCCGGCTGGCGGCTCCTTGGCCTTGAGCCCGTCCTCAGTTTCTGGGCGTGGGACTGCGACTGCGATGTGGGCATGGATGTGGACTGCGACTGCGACTGCGAATGGGAATGGGAATGGGAATGGGATCGAAGCAGGATGCGGCATGATGTCGGGTCCGCTTCATTTTGACAGCCGTTGTGCGCATGTTGAGCTTGTGATTCACGTGCACCGTCGCCATGGTTGGACTTTAGCGCTTTGATTTCAAATATTATACACCGCACGTGGTGGCCTCCGCTCTATTAGAGCCGCAATTTCAGCGTCCGTCCCCGTCGCCGATTTCCAGTCCTCCGTCCTCCGTGTCCGGATATCCAGAAATATCTGCAAATGTGAGAAAAGCAAATTTCCAGCATTAACGTTAGCGTCAAAAGTGAGGCTGCGGCGAAGCTAACCTATAACCAATTGGGGAAATGGCGAATAGCGGGGCTGCTTTCCTTTTATGAGATTGCAGATTGCTAGCCGGAGCAAAGTGCAGTTCAGTTCAGTTCAGTTTAGTTCAGAGCAGAGCGGGGAGAGGAGCGGAGCGGAGCAGAGAGGAGAGGACCTTTACGCTGCCAGGCTCGGGTCTTAACTGCGCCACGCATCAGAGCGTGGCATCCTTAAATAGCCTTGGTCAATGCATCCGGCCAAGCAGCCATAGAAGCAACGGCAGATGCAGCACTGGCATCAGCAGCACCACCAACTCGTTACACTTAGAAAAAATTGTATTATATGGGTCTTTAAATCGGTTTGAAAAGCATTGGTTTTAAAAGAATCTAGGAAGGTTGCAGATTCGGTGATCAATTAATAAATAAGAATTTAAGTGAATATTAGAAATATGAGCAGCATTAAGTAGATTTGTAATGTGAATTCATTTAAATTTTTATATAAATTAGATTCTAAAGCAGCTTTGAATTATTTCATAGGTGACTGGAATTTATCTTAGATTTTTTATGTCAAATTACTTTGGTTTCTCACCTTTTATAACTAAAAAAAAAAATATACTCGAGATATCATTAAAAAATAGTTTATCCTTTTAAAAACAATTACAAATATGTCCAAAAACAGGCTATATATGATATATGGTTTTTCAGCATACTTGTTGACACCATCTTAATTGAATTTAGGTTAATTTTATTATATGCTGAAATTGTCCCTGGGACAGCTAATTTTCAAAAAGTTTTCTTGAGTGCACCTTAATGGGGGCTGCTTTGGCGCCCACTTTATGGCTGCACTAAGGACGGCGCACGTCTGTGGTGTCGGGGCTGATGCTGATGGGGCTGCTCCAACCCCTGCTCCTTGTCACCGGTGGTGCAGGTGCAAAGCGCTTTGCTATGGCACCGTTTGACCTCGCCTTCTGCCCTGAGTCTCACATCTCTGGCGTGGCTTTTCTGAGACCTGCAGCTTGGGGCAAAGACTGCCTGAAAACGTGTTGGTCCACTGTGAACTAGTTCGACAAATGTGTTTTATGGGAAATAGGAAACCGAATGATTGATGTTTGAATTGGTTCGAATTTTAACGATAGGCGATGATCTTTTATTGATTTAGCAAGGAATTTTATTTCCATTAAGCGTAGAGATAAGTGGGTTACTTGATCGATCTTGATTTGATTTTATTCAATTTTTCCTAAGCTCATTTTTCTAAAAAATAATTTTTGCCATAAATGGAGGAGGTCTCTAATTTGTTTATTGTTACAATTGATTTTAAGCCACATAATCTAGTTCCCATGAAAAATCCTGATTTAAGGGAAACTACAAGAGTCCTTTAAAAATGTTACAAAATAGTAAGCAACCTTATGTTGTGTTAATTTTTCTTTATTTTTCTACATTATCACATTTAAAGCATAGTTTTAAACACCATTTTAATGGATTTCAAATCTTATAAAAAATCCCCAATACAACACCTTTGTAGACTTTTTTGACTAATTTCAACCTAAAAACCTACTCACAAAAAAACCACAAAACCCTGTTTCATATACATATCCTAAAAGGATCTGTGCCGGCAAGCATATTCCAGCATATTAGTCCATTTGCATGGAAATACACATTGCCTACTCTCATCACATTACAATGTTAATCCCTAATGTGGGCTACGCACTCGCCTCGCCGGCAGAATGGGCTAAAGTGGTTTTATTTGGGTTAAGATAAAAATGTGTAAATCTGTCAACCTTTTAGGTGTTAATTTAATGTACTTAGCCGGTTCGTTGTCCCTGCCACAAGCACACGGAACACACACTCGGAACTGGGAGCTGCGAACTCGGAAAACTGTGGACCCGGAGCAGCGGCACAAATGTTATGGACTCCTAAGCTCTTGTGGGCCTCATTAACAAATGCTGCGCCCGGCTCCATTCTGCGGGTCAGGAAAGCTGAAGCTGGGAGCCAGGAGGAGTGCGAGTGTGAGTGCGGCCATATATCTTTGCCGCTCCCGGGCAGAGCTGTTTAAATCCGTATATTTTATAAAGCTAAACAATTGGCAAAAATAAAACAACGAACACACTGCAGGGCGGACTGAAAACGAGACGAGTTGAGCCCGGCCGAGATGACTCCGGTTCAGCCCGGCTAAACAAACACACATTTCACTAAATTGCAGCCATAAAACTAAAGTTTAACTATGCTGCGGACCGGAGAGTATTGCCCATGGACAGCTTAACATTTTTCCCCCATATCAAGGCTGTCCCTGCGCCATCCTTTGTTTCCCGCACTGAGCTATGTGTGCTGTGTGTGGTGTGTGTACTGTGTGTGTTGACAACCGAAATGTCGGCACGTTTTTAACGAAAAAATTGCTCGTGTCTTCCAGCTGACTTTGGTTCGCCGTACGCTGTGCGAGTAGTAATGCTGTGAGTCATGGCTGCCCGGGATTTTTCGAATAAATTTCAACTTTTCAATTAACTAAAAGCTGAAAATGGCATTCCGGCTGCAGTGCTCAGTATTTATGTTTATGCTGGACGCTTTAAGTTGAAGCTGCCACTGCCGCTGTCTCCGGCATGATAAATATTTACATTTTCCCCTTACGAGTATTCCGCTTTGCTTGGCAAATGTCTTTCATGCCATGCGTTTTCTTTACCTCTTTATGTCGTTTCAACTTTCTTTCATTCTGTATGGGAAATCTGTAAAGACCGATAAAATTGCATATTTTCCATGAAAGGCGTTGGCCCCGCCGGGGGGAAAAATGAAAAAAAAAAAAATATAGAGAAAAATGGGGTGGGAGATGGGTGGGAGATGGGTGGCCCAGACATTTATCCCAGGCATCACGAGCGCTCATTCACACAACAGCTGGGCGAGATGGGGCCGATGGGGCCGAAGATGCAGAAGATGAAACACACACGCAGATGGATTTACATACGCGAAGCGGAAATGCGAGGAGCTGGCATGGAAATCATGGCAACGCAAACAGGAAATGTTACGCTCCCGACTTACTCAGGTCCTTTTCTCATTTCTGCTGCCAAGGAGGTAATGTGGATGCTGCGGGCAACTGCCAGACTATAGGTTGCCCATTTTCTGGAAATCACTCAAATGCCAACGGATTTTCAGGGACCCCCTCCAATGGCATGCTACCAATTCGATCTAATACATTCGGCTGGCTTGCCTCAGGTTTCTGATTTTGTACTTTACAGATAACAAGGCGGTCTGATTGAACAAAGGAAAGCATGAGCGCAGGCCATTTTTTTTTTCGGTACTGATGTTCGGCTATTTCCTACTTCGGATATAATATGGGTCTGATTCCAATAAAGGAATAAATCCCCTGTGTAATCAATGGCTTATGCAAAATATTAAATTTTTTTATAACTAAAGTAATCAAAAAGTTTAGGGTACCCCCTCCTTTAAAATACTCCCGAAGGCTAACAACATTAAGAGTAAGTTTTGAAAAGTTCCATAACATTTTACGAGTTTAAATTATGTGACATACTAGTATATCTCATCTTATCTCATTATTAAAAGTTTAAATAAGTAAAAAAAATAAAACAAAAATCGACTGTACATTCACCTTCTTTGCTTGTCTTCTGACAATAACGATCTTTGTGTGATCTGGCAAAAATTAAGGTGATAACCGCCGATGAAAGTCAACTCCACTGTAAAAAAGTCAGGGAGGACACTCCCAAAGTAGCAATTTCTCAAAGTAATCTGGAATATTTGCTGCGGGTAAGGTTCGTTGCTGGCTGTTCCCCTCCAGCTACGCCTGTGGTCCTGGGCGCCCAATGCCAGAACATTTTTACTGGGTAACGATCCCCGAGGAGCGGAGTGGCACTGGCAGGCCACCCACAAAATAACACATTCCCGCGCACAGATGGAGGCTGCTGCTCCGCACCCTGTCATTGCCATGCGCCGGGTGAAGTTTTTGCATTAAAAGTGGAAATAAAAGTTGCAAGACGCATTAAAAATTGTTGCATTTTACAATTGCGAAGGAATTGCAATTGTGCAATGACGATGGCGTTGGCAATTGCACAGCAGTTGGAATTTCTGAGATGTACCAGAGACAGCGATGTGGCTGAAGTCGATGTGGATGTCGATGCCGATGCCGCTGATGATGATGCCGTTTGACTATTGACGATTCTTACTAGAACACTTTTTAATAAGTTTCGCAAATGAATCTTGGATAAACTCGTGTTTCCCCCAGTGCCTGCCCCAAGCGTACGAAAAGACAACTGAAAATTGTAAGGAAATTGCCAAAGAAAAGCCAAACCAAAGCAATATCTTTCGTTTAGTCGAGCATTCAATTGATTTTCCCCGGCGAACATCAGGAAATAAGCTTTAAACGAACGACCGAGACGGAGGACGGCGAGGAAAAACAATGGCTAGGCGACGGAGTAAAGAAAATATTTATGAAAATAAATACAGATTGCTCGGTCTACCATTCCACCATCTTCCGTATCCAGTGAGCTTCAGCTATGTCGGTTAAGTTTTTATGTCAGAGCTTCTGCCCTGGCGAAATGTTATTTTTTGTCTTCTTACGCTCTGGCTCACAAAAGAATATTTGATAGCCATCTGCAGACGGTTAGGCGAATATACATATTCGAAACTTTAAAGATAGCTGCAAAGTTTTATGTTTCCCAATCAGAAGCCAAAATATGTAGCCGAGCCTGGCTGTCCATCAAACTTGCAGTCGCACAATGGAATTTTGTTAAATTTAATTGGGCCAGTACCTTTGGCAAGAAAACTTAATTACCGAAATCAATTTGGCAAATATTTGACAGGTGCTTTTTGACAGGCTCAGGTTTTTGCTTGAAAGCCAGCACTTAAAGCAATTGTTTTCAAATATTAAGCACATTGTATTAATTTCGTTGCTGACACGCAGGCAAATATTATTCAAGGAATTAAATCTTCTATTGTCAGTTAAAAATCTGAGTTGTTCAAGAGAAGGACAATAAATTATTTCTGCCAAGTCAAGAGCATATAACCGTAGCTACTCCTCGACTTTTGTCGACTCGATTCGATTCAGTAAACATGAAAACTTAATCAGAAACTGCTGAATCGAAGCAATTTTAGCTAAAGTATATACAGCTGAAAATTCAGTTTACATTTCTTTTGGCTCCTGGCTTAAAAGTCAAGTTCAGAAATCTTTCCGAGAATATAGCGCACACCCCCTGCCAAAGGGTCGCCAAAAATGTATTTGGATTTCTTCATCTGGCGAAAAGCACTCGACCCTCGTTTGCAAATCGTTTGATGAACCCATTTGGTGCAATCATGAAAATGCGATATAATTAGCAGCCAAGTTACAAGGACTTGTGAAAGGACCGTGGACAGGCTGTCGAGGACCTTAGCGATTTCAATTTCGCACCAAAAAGGAATTACGCCCCCTTATCCCTTTTAATTTCTCAGTGTGTTTTTTGTTTTATTTGCCATTTAAATTATAATTCTCGTTTGACCTTTTTTGGTAAGCGGCCGTGTGTGTGTGCGGGTCCTCCATTTGCCCGGCTGTCAGAAAAAGGACGAAGCGTCTGCTCGAAATGGCAAAAGGCGAAAGCCATGCGCCAGGCCCAAGCCCAGCCCGGGCCGAGAATGTGGAACTACAAAACATTTCAAATGCCATTTAGTGCCAGCCGTCGTTGTTGCACCTCACTCGCACACAGGGACACATGCACTGTGAGAAAATATGAACCTTATTATCTCCTTAAAATCGACTAAGAATTAAAAACTTTCTCTTTTATTTAAGAATAATTAAATAAAGTCAATAAAGAAAAGAACTACTTTGCAGTGGAATTATATTACAAAAATAGTTTATTTGATCTTCGATATTTATAGAATTTGAAGGAATGTATATACAGTTGTAATAGGTTTTTATTTATAATGTTTACTAACAGAATTGGTTATATTTTTTTTCTCGTTTATTGAATGTTCACTTTTAATTAAGCGAAAATTTGTCATTCTTTATGCAATGAAATTACCATTGAAAGCACATCATGGCTACGTTACGAAATAAGTTATTGAAAAAGATTTCTACCAGAAATCTGTGGACAGAAAAGGTAATTAAATTACTTCACCGTCTTTTTTTTTCAGGTAAACATTAATGCAGAGTTTTTCCGAGTGCGGGGGACACACGCACTCTGTGGACTGAATGGCATTTGCCGGAACCATGGGCGGTGAAATCACAGAACTTTCCCCTTTCATTATGCTGCAGAATAAACGAGGTTACATGGCTGCTTGAATCCACAACCGAATAAGACAGGAAAGGGGCGCGGTCGAGGGTCGGGTCCGAGGAAGAGGAGGAGGAATGCCGGGCGTCCTGGGCACTTGGCAAGCTCTTTGGGTCTCGTTTTTGCTCTCGTTTCTGCAAAGTTTGTTATGTATTTTTCCGCACTCATTTTTACTTTTTTAAGTTGTTGTTCCTCAGTGAAGATTTGCCGAGTTGGCGAATCTCATTCGGAAATGCATTTCTGTTGCCCAACAAAAAAAAAAATAAAATGGAAAGAATAACAGGGAATTTGTCAATAATGCATATAGAATCAACTTGCCTTCCGTTCGACTCGCAGGATGACACACTATGACTGCATGCTTGCTCCCTGCCAGTGCCCCACCCCAAAGATTTATGTATATTAAAGCCAGTCCTCTTTGGTAATTAGAAAACAAATCTATTTATTTTTGCACAATTGTCGGGAGGGAAGTTTGAACAAGTTGACAAATAAATTTATTGCCATATCTGTGCTGCCAAGGCAATGGGAAAGTGAATATGTGTCTGACATTTACAGTCTTTCATATTAGGGCCCTCAGCCCTTGGGGCTCTCGGAACGGAAATCGAAAATAAAGTTTGAACCGAGCCAGCTGAAGGTTGAACCAGTTTGTGAAATCTCTGCCTTTTTGTTGTTTTAGCACCGGGGGGAAATTGCTTTTTAATGGACTTCATTTGGATTTTTTCAGCCCTCCTGCTGAGGGTATAAAAACTGATATTGTTTACAGGTCCATTGTGGTTGCTTTTTGTTTCCATTTCCGTATGAACTCGTCGGCGTAACTATTATCTTAAGCTCACGGGAAGTTGATTAATTGAGACAATTATTTGATTTTAATATATCACCAGAAACTAAAGTTATTATGCGAAAGCGGTACTCACATCGCTTTAATGCTCTTACCATTATATTCTTATTAAAGCCCGAGGCAGCTTTCACCTCCTTTCGTATACAAGGAAATTTCTCCCCACAGACAAATGAAATAATTATCAATTATGTGGAACACACAGACTCTGTTGTCCTACTAGTTCCAATTCTAATTATAATTACTCCCCCAGGATTCTTTGACGCCTAATGACCTAAGGACTTTGTTGCTGCACACAAAATGCAAATGAGGCAACTGTGGTCAATTGAAACATATTCTAAGCTGATTTATGCAAGTGTACAGTGTATATGTACATGTACAAGTGCCATGTAGGAGGTGATTAACATGGGAATGAAGATACAGATAGGGATGTGGAGATGCAGGAGCAGGATATACGATACAGGGCGATGGGCGGAACTGGGCTCTGCTGTGGGGCGACGACTAAAGTAAAGTTGACCAAATTACGGAGGCATAAATTATTTATGACTGCGGCAAGAGGCAAACAGGCGTGCAAACACCCAACTCAACATGGCTCAACTAGCCCCAGCTCCAAACTGTTAATAGTTGGGAGAAGTTACAGTCTTTACTCAAAAAATAAAATTTATAAAATCTGGTAGATTAATTGTTTAATATTTAAAACAAGCACTTGTGGCGGGAAGTGATAAAGCGGAAAAGAAGAAAAGTTTTTCACTTACAGTAGTGATTAGAAAAGCGAAAATATATAATAGAAAATTTAAGAACTAAGATACTCAATTTGTTAAGTTGAAACACCATAAAGTTCAAGTCATCGGAAGCCCCACTGTACTAAAATGTGGTGTGTGTAATAAGGCTGCCATCGAGAGGAGTCGAGGTACTTGGCCAAATGTAAACATGGGAAACTACTCTCCACCACTGTCGATGCTGTTCCCGATGCGATGGGGGTACTCCACTCATAGTATTTACTATGTACTTAGTATAATTAAATGGGTTTAATGCAAGTGCTCGGCATGCTCCCCCTGCGAAAAGTCGAGCCTAGTCAAGTTTATTCATCATTCGATTCGAACAGATGCGTGGCAGCAAATCTTCTGTTTTGGCACGGTTTGGTTTTGTTTTGTTTGGGCCTGCCCCTCTCTGTTGTGTTTCAGCGGAAATTGAGTTCGTTTGTTGTTTAATGAGCATGTAAATTAAAAGGATGCACTTAATGCTGCTTTATGCGATACCCCATGCGGTGCTCGTACATATATGGGTTGTACATCCCTTTGGCTTATATATCCAATCGAAATTTATTGC
This sequence comes from Drosophila ogumai, assembly GCA_018904815.1. NCBI lineage: Eukaryota > Metazoa > Arthropoda > Insecta > Diptera > Drosophilidae > Drosophila > Drosophila ogumai. The sequence goes on along the minus strand of JAEIIJ010009053.1, from coordinate 29,709 downwards.
TGCCGTGAACCGAAAACTTTCAATCGGTGCCAATGGAATTAATTTGAGCCTGCGCACACACACAAACACTGGCACAGCCAGCCAAGGACTCCTCTGTGTGTATTGTTAATGTATTTATGTATGTATCTAGGTGTGGGAGCGATTCGAGTATGCATACTTGTTTATCCTTCCCCCCAAAATACATACATATGTATGTATGGGAGCTCCTCAAGGATGTGTGCTTTACGTTACGAGTGCGGCCGCAAGCACAGTTTGTTTTGTTCTAGCGACTAAGTCCTGCTAAGCTCCTCTTAGGATATGGCTGAACTCTTTTTGGACACAACCGATTTTCCGCCGGATTTCGATTCCAGGTGAATCGTGGCGTTTATTTATCTTTGATTTAAATTCAAAGTTTTCCGCTTTGTTTGCATAGCCATTTTAGTTTGCGAGTTTTTAGCCTTACAGAGCTTTTAAAGCGGACTTTTTATTCTATTAAATTCCACTAAGTGTATGATAATAAATATCGAATATAAATGATACAATATTTAAATTCAAAAGTTAAACATTTTTATTTAGCAATCAACAATTACGTGACATGTCCTGGAAAGCGAAAACCAATTATTTATATTTCGGTTACCCGCATTGTTTTAATTCCGCGTAGTATCGTTGGGTAAATCAAATGCAATAATTTTTAAAATTGATAGAGAAATTACGAGTGCCTCGGCATTGAGAGCGTCAGCTACCACAAAAGCCTCTCGCCCTGCAGCACTCCACATGGTGAATATTTTATATTCCTCCGACATTTGTATGCCGGTCTGCAGCATTAAATACTCTTGGCTGTAAAATTGGTGGGGCAAACACACACACACACCCATGTGAGAGCACAAAAGGGCAATTCATTACGCAATGATAATTAACATGTAATCAGAGTTGGTAACGACTTGGTCCTGGCCCCGTGGATATGGCCAGGATATGGCTGGGGGAATAAAAGGTGGAGGAGTGCAAATTAAATTTTGGGCTCCAACCTTTTATGCCCCAAAGGGGATGAGCACTTCCGGGAGGCATTTAAAGTGGCGGACGCATATAAAAAGAACGCAATAAAATTAAAACTGCAAAATCGACTGCATAAATCAGTCAGAATCGCTGTTCTGGATCCTGTCCCCACGTCTCTCCTGTTCATCTGTTCCTGTCGGCCCAGTAAATGGCATATCAATGCGTGATTACGTATACGCCGCATGGGCCAAACAAATTGCTGTGCCTCTCCAAAGGCGAAGTGGCGAGCGGCGAACGGCGAACGGCGAAAGGCGAGTGGCAGCAACGGCGGCTGCGGCATCGGGGGCGTTCGCTTCATTATGCCGAATGCCTACGTGCACTACTTATTTATCAAGTGATGGCGCGACTCTGGTGCCACCACGCCCCAACCAGCGCCTCCTTTATTTATGGAAGTGACTCGCCGAGTGCGAAGTCCTCGCGTATCATCCATCGCACCCACGCCAACTGCCCACAACCCGCTGGGTCATGCTTCCGATTGCTTCCGCATCATTGCACACTGGTTCAAGCAATTTGTTTGACGCCGCCAACGAATTATTCACAATTTACAATTGCAAAATATCATTTATTAAAAAAATTTGGTGAAATGAACAAATATAAAACGCGTTTGAGGTAAAGTGAACATCAACAAAAATCACTGTTTTCTTAATTACAAATATTGAACTGAAAGGTTATATGGTATATCAGTTTGTTATTGGTATTTTTTGTTATATTTCAGAATAAAACAAGTTAAAGATTATATTTTTAAACAAATTAAATTTTAAACATTTTAATCTTTTACAAATGGCAAAAGACTTAAACTAACATAAAAGATTAGTTATGAAACATGCAAATGCATTATGACACATTGCAAGTTGTAACTTGTGAATTTTTAATGCACATTTTCCAGGCAATAAATATTACATGGAAATGTTGTAGATGGTTTTAAATATTTAAATCCTGATATATGTTAAATTGTTTTAAAACGTGCGGAAAATTATTCCTGGCTCAGTTAACTCTTTGAATTGGGATGTAATGTTAATGACAATCATAATCACACAAATTGTCAAATTCAGAGCAGCAATAATAAAGAATTATTTTGGCTATTAAATGTAATATAGCTCTTTGTTAAATTGGTACTTTTATTCAATATTTTGGATCACATTAATTATATTTTAAGAATATAGTGTATATAAAAATAAAAAAATAGTAAATTAAATTAAATATTTAAAACAAAATTGTCATATTTCATATTTCATTCATATTCGAACATACATATTTCCTTGCCATGGCTAAATAATTATCTATTCCTGACCAGTGTGCTTTGTCTGCAGGGGACAGCCGACGTATAAGATACAAAAATAAGGACATGCGAAGTGCCTGGATATACGACTATATGAAGGAGTGTGCGTTAAATGTCTGCCGCTGATAATGAGGAGCGGAGCAGCAGGATAGGCCGAGGGGCTGGGCCGCATCTTTATCCTGATCCGCAGCCTGCCGCCCGCTGATGAGGTTTACGTTTGAATAATTTATGACACAATAAAAAAGCAGGAAAAGCCAGCAAGGAAAAGCCGAGCTGGAACGGGATTGGGATTGGGTTTGGGATTTGGATCGGTAGCCAGAGCCAGAGCGAGAACCATAACCGTTGCAATAGCCGCAAGGTGCAAAGAGGCGGCGGTAAAGACGGATGAGTCCGTGGCAACTGTGGCTATGGAAATGCCATTTAGATACACGCGCATCTGAGGATGCTACGTGGCACACGCACACACACACACCATTCATCCGGACAAGAGGATAGGATGATGGAAGAATGGGAGGATGGGAGGCTAGGGGGATGTCGGCAGCCAGCGTTTTTATTCATTTCAAAAAATGATAATTGGCTACTGACAGCCACAGCACAAACCGCGGGGCGAGGGGTTAGACCACGCAAAGTGGGCACAGAATGGAGGAGCACTAGTGGCAGTGGTAAGCTGGATTCTCTGTTTGCTTCTTAGTGGGCGGAAGGGGCCTTTGATATCCGGTACTCGTGTAGTCCAGGGGTATATGGGATTATTGTCAGTAGGGAATTATACAAAATAAATAGAGTACCTAATATTTAAACACTAAAGTGGCTTCCGGATACAAGGATATCAGTTATTCCCTACTTATTTTCAGAGTGTTTTTTATGTAAATATAATATCATATAACATTTTCGATGCATAAAAACATGTTACAATAAAAAATATATAACTTGAAAATGTATAGCAGAAAAATAAGTATTAAAGTTTTAGTTTCCTCTTCAGAACGCCTTTTGGATATGCAACACATTTTTGAACACACCGCAGTTGGTAAGCGGTATTTGGCCGACGAAAGCAGGCTCCTGCAGCGTTTCCACTTGTTTTTGCGTTGTGTCCTGTGTTGGCGGCAGCGGCTAAATCAGAAACAGAATCTGAAACAGAATCAGCCGAGCCAAGCAGCGGAAACTGTAGCTGAAGTTGAATGGCAGGCTGAATAGACTGCCGGACGGAGAGTCTGAAAAAGAGAGCCAGCGCTAGCAGATAGAGAGTGCAAAAAAAGGGAATATAAATTGCCTCTTAAATATGGAATAAGTGCGGAAAAGTGTACACCAGTCGACGACCGCCAGCAAACAACAAACATGCACATAGATAAACTATATAGCTTCTGGCCAAGATAAACACGCACACACACAGCAAAAACACACATACACAGCACGCAAACGACAGAAAAAGAAGAATCTGATGGAGAAGATGAAGCCAAGTTTTGTAACAGTTGCAAAGATAAAGCAAAGTGGGCGTGTAATTGCGTATGTATGCCCGCGCGTGTGTGTGTGTGTGTGTGTAGGGCGTGGGAGTGGCACACGCCTCACTCCAGCACCCTTTCAGCTACGCCTTGCTGCCATCCACAACAGGCTCATCTCCTTTGGCTGCCGTCTCCTTTGTGTCCCTTTGTATAGAATCCTTTGGCAATAGACACATAAATTCTAGCCAACACAACGTTTCGATTCAGATTCATTCCCCATTCAAAGCAAACGGCCGGGGGCGGGGCCAGCGAAGGGGTGCGGGTGGGTGTTGGCCGCAAAAGTGTTGGATCTTGTGTTTATAGCCATGTTAGATTTGCCACTAGTCCTCGTGTCCCCTAATCTCTTGGCCATTTGTTAATTCCCCACTCCCGATAAGAGTTATTTTCTAAAAGTAAAGCTAATGGCTAAACAAATTACCAAATATATCTTCGCTTTTGTTAGTCAAAACCATGATTTTTATTCAGATACTTCTCCATTTCATACCCAATTTTATTTCTTCTAATAATTAGCCTAATTATTCACTTAAACAATAATAACACAATGCTGGTTTGACTGCATTGCAGAGAGGTTTTAAATATTGCAATTGGCAACGTGACGTATGAGTGATTCACAAAAATAATTAGCTTGCCTTAAAGCATTTTTTGTTCATTGATTTGGCTTACCACATAAATAATATTTTATAAAAGCTGTCACGACAAAATATGGAGTCTGAACTTAATGACGCAGCTTGCCAATTGGATGCAACAGTGAGGTGTAGGATATTATGCCAAAGTAAAAGCGATACACATTATTATTAAAATATTTAAAATTATTTTAGCAAGAAAATCTGTTTAAATATTTTATTGGCATTTTCACTTTAATAGGATTTCAGACCTAACTGCTCCTACAAAATCTATTTTGATTTCTATATTAAATTACTGATATTAAAAGTGTTTAACATGAGGCTTTGTTGAGTGTCATTCAACAAACGCATTAACTGATTTGTTTTATATTTAATGTCATCTATTAATAAATAATTATTTCCGAATGTAAGTTAACACATATTTTTTTGAGCTATGCATCTACACGTTTTTTGTTCAAACATTTATTTGAATTTGTTCAGTTGTGGTTCACATGGCGTATGCGCGATTGCTTGATTTAACTTAGTTAAAGAAAGCTTTATACCGTTTTTTCTTATTGGGCCTTGCTTTATTAGTGCATTTAAAACAAAATCAATGATTAAGTACGGTCAGCAAAAATTTCCCTTTTGTGCATAATTTACATATCGGCGGCTAACATGGCGTATACGTAATTATTGATAAATTTAACTCATTTTCCAATAAAATGAGTAAATTGAAAATGTTGTCTACGATTAAAAATAATGTTCACACATTAAATACCTGAACGATTTATGTTTAATTGGTTTTTCACACAATTACTCAAATAAATTTGATTTCAGAAATAATTCCGCAAAATTTAAAGATCTGCTCTGCTTACATATAAATTATAATTAAATTTTAACACAATTTATTCTTATTAAAATCAGACATTTTGAAAATCTATTGTTTCAACAGCTTTTTTACGGGACAGATATAATTAATTAGAATATTGAATCAGACCCGAGGGGATACTAATTTAAAACGAACACTGCCGAATCTTTTAAAGAATTGAATTGAATTAAATTTTTGAGACTCGTACCTCCCACTAATTAAATGGAGAATTCCAAATTAGAAAAAATTCCCCAAGGTGTAGAATGCAATTTTGTAATCAAACATTTAACTCATTGCCTGCGCAACGTTGATTGCCTCTCACTCGGCTGGGAAGCTGGTGGAAGGCAAGGCAATCTAATAGAAATACGAAACACATACACAAAGTTAAATAAAAGAATATGATACAAAGGTAAAGCCAAGAGCTGAACAAAGTTCCACCTTATCCCACTTGCAATCCCCAGGAATCTCATACTCCGTCCCGAGCTCTGCGTCCTGCTCAACGGATCCGTTCACACCACAGGCCACGACTTTTGCTTTTTTTTCCCCCTCGGCTGACTTGGCTTGTCCCGAGCTTGGATGGCACACAAAGTTGCCGCCAGCTAGGGAGCCAGCACACACATCGGTGTGTATATCCTATATGTGGATGATATATATACAGGTCCCGCCATGGACACATCGCTTTCATTTTAGGTGGCGCAGAACAGTAAAAAATCCCCTTCGTACACATTTCAGGCAAAAATTTCAATTAAGACTTTTACTATGAATTCATTTCTGTTTGCTTCGTGTGTTTATGTGCTTGTGTCCTCGCCTTGTTTGTCGCTATTTAGTAAATGTGCGCGTCTGTGTGCGTTGGCTTGAACCTTTGCCAGGACCGCTGGTAATTTTTCCTTGTTTTATGTTTAAGCGAAATTGGTCAACAGTCTTTTGTTTGGCGCGCCGGATGCAATTTTAATCTGCCGGAATGCCAGGCAGACTCACGCACCACAGGCGAGAAGCCTCCACGGGATGATGGATAGCAAGTGGTGGTGTGCTGAAGGTTGAATGAGAGAAATAATGACTACAAGCCGCAAACACAAATACAGCAAACATAGACAGACAGACCCACCAGCTTCAACCCAGACGGACAGGCACACGCACACGCACACGTTTCAACCAAATGGCAAGAGCAACCACATAATATTTTAGTTTTTTGACCCAAAAATGTCAGCGGGACATGAATTTTCACTGCCGCCATCGCCAGCCGTCGGTGAAGCGAGGGCAGCTCTATTGGTTAGCAAGGAGTTCGATATTGTTGGGGTTTATACACAAACAATGCAAAATAAACAAATTATTTTAAATATAAATACATTTTCAAGTTTGGTCTAACTAATATTAGTCTGAATTAATCTTGTGTCCATATTACGTATACGTAATATTTTGTCATAGTCTTTAACGCATAAAGAGTAAAAAGTTTATTGTGAACTAAGAATACTTTGTAAAACGGCTTATTATATTCCCAAATATTTTATTAATTTGCAAAGTAAACCTATTAAATAAAATTGTTTTAAGAAAGCTAGAAAATCATTCAGATGTGACCCGCTCTTTCTTCTGTTTTTTAGAGAGCCATAGCTAAGGTAAGGCCTTTTTTCAAATGTTCGGCAATATTTGGTAATGGTGCGGCTGACTTTTTGACGCTTTCTGACCCAAAAAACAAAAAAACCCCAGCGGAGCTCGTATAAAATTCTTTTTGATGGGATTAACGCAGCGAGCGCAGAAGCCAAAGCATACTTTCCGGGGCGAACCGCGGCGTTTGATGGAATTAAGCCAAAGGTGGCCAATATCGCAAAGTGGCGCACAGGCCTAATGTCATCTTTTTGGGTCTTGGAAAATTCGAGCCGGGGAGAGCCAAGCCGGGCTAATTTCATTCTGAGATCCGCCCTCGCAGCGGTCCTTGATGTTTGCGGCCGTTGCCGTTGTTGTTGTTTCAGCCACGCAAGGTTGCTCTTTGCCTTGCTTCTGCTTGTTTGCCTATGTTTGCCTATGAATAACAGGAAAACCAACAACTATGCTGGGCAAAGGAGCAAGGAAGCAGAGGAGCGTAGCTCACTCTCTCACTCTCTCTTTGTGTCTTTCTCTTTCTGCAGGCAGCTTAGGGTGAATTGAAAAGCGGCAGATGCGAAGGAGGAAGGAACCGGAGGAGAACAAGATGAAGGAGCAGAAGAAGGAGCTGCGGCGTCGCGTCGGCAGAGACCGCGGCAGAGCCATCTTGAGGCGTTGCAAGGCGACGACGCGACGTCAGCGGCGACGTCGACGACTGTCACTTTCCAAGAGGGAAAAAATCTGTTTGGGGCGTTTTTATTTTTTGTACCCTCTACTAGTAGAATACAGGGGTATACTGGGTTTGACCGCATTAATTACAATTTTATTCATTAAACATATAAAGTCTAGAGTTCCCAATGACTTCTTAACCGAATTGTTAAAAAATACATTGCCGAAGAAGTTAATCTATAAATACGGGTCCTGGTCCAAGTCAGCTGTTTATCTCTGACTGGTCTTGGAAAAAGAAGTTGATGCCTAAATTTAATTTATTCGATTAAACCGGCTGAAACTTAACAACAACTTGTTTTAGGTCAAACAATTTTTGGAACAATGACCATATTTGAACCCTAAACTGAGTCAATATGAAAGGACTATAGTAAAGGACAATAACAAGTCGGCACACTCTAGTTATTTTTTTGGTATTACAAGGAGCAACTTTGCCTGTACATTTTTTTGCGTGCTTCGTCCTTTTGCTTCTACTTTTGCATGACTTATTTGGGCTCACCTTTCGAGCTGTTGGTCCTCGTCCTTGGCAAGCTGCTTAATCGCCTTTGTCCCTTTTAACTTTTGCGCCGCCAATTTTCTCCCCTTTTTTTGTCAGGATACGTTGGGAATTTGCCTGTAGTTTTATTTTAGCTCTAGTTTGTTTGAGTGCGCGGAGTATTAAGAGTTTATTTGGCTTACAAATTTAGTTTGTCATTTCTTTGGTTTTCACTTTCGCTTTTTTTCTTTTGGTGACTGTCCCGTTGTATTCAACAAATTGTTCGTGCTTCTCCTTCAGCTTCACCTTCACTTCTCTCGCTCACTCGTTGCCCGTCGTTTTTTCCCACTCGCACGGCTTATACGTGTGCGTGCGTGTGAGTAGGTGCCCGTTTATGCTTCGCTTTGTCTTTGGCGAGCAGCAGGTTTTTACAGTTAATTGAGTCTGCTCCGGTTTCTTTTCTATTGCTGGTCACACTTTTTAACACTGCCTGCAAGCTTTCTTTTTTCACACGTCACACTTCAGCTTCCTATTCTGGCTCTGTTCTGCTTGTTTTTCTCGTTTCCGCTTGCGTTCTATCCGTACTCCGTGTCCGTGTCCGTCTGCGTGCGCGTTCGCTCTTGCTCTGATGCTGACACAACGATGCTCCGACTCTAATTGCGTTAAAATATTTTCGCTCCCACAACAACAAAGCCAGCAGTGAAAGCCAGGGGAGAGAGTGGAGCAGCTGCAGCAACAACAACAGCGCCGACAACAACGGGCGCTCTCCAATTTGTCTGATGCTGCCTGGTGCTTCTTCCTTCTACTATGGCCACACAGTTCAATTTCAAGTTGAAAACTTTTTTCGGGTGAAGCTCTCCCACCACCCACACAAGCAAGCACACGCACACCCGAAACGTTGACTTTGGGCAGCTTTCGGTGAGAGCCGCTCTTCGGTCGTGCGCTGCGTGTGTGTGTGTGTGTGTGTATGTGTCTGATTTTGTTTTTCCATCTTGCCGCTCTATTGTTGTTGCTGTTGTCCCTGCCATCGTGAGCGAGAGGTTCGTCGTTCGTTTTTCCCACAAATTTTCGCATTTCGTATTTCGTATTTGGCGCAAGCTCAGTTTATTGTTGCCATTCGTTATTATTATTGTTGTAGCGTGCTTGCTGCTGTTGTTGCCATTGTTGTTGCCGTGCTGGCATTTTTTGGTCCTTGTTGCGCTCAGCAAGTGAGAAAAGCCACAGGAAAAGCCGAGCATCGGCATCGGCATCCTCATCGGCAGCATCCGCACGAGTCCGTCATCGCGGCCGTTCTTCGGTTTCCATTTTTTCCGCCTCGCTCTCGTTTCAACGTGGCCCGGGGGCGGAGCGGTAGAGGTTGGGTTAAGTCTTGGAATGTTAGAATATTGAGATTACTTAATTTCGATATTTAAGATCAGATATTCAAATACAGTTTAACTTAACATAATAGTGTAATGTTTAATTAATAGTAAATTGCAGATTTAAAAAATCAGTTGATATTATCCCCAGAAGTATGCTACAAAATTGATCACTTCACAAGAAAATAATTTAGACTTTAAAAATACTGTTTGTGTGTATTTTATTATTTAAGAAATGTTCATATTTTAAAATACTGAATTTCCTTGTAAATAATTTTGAAAGTCCAGATTTGCAGAAATGCACACGCACGATGCGCTCCTGTTTCAACTCTCAGTGGCACTCTCTAGTATTGTTTTTGTATTGCTGGCTGTGTTCCACTTTACACTAGCATACCGGTACCTATGCTCGTACCTTATATTGCATATGGACATACATTTACACATATAGACTTTTTTCGCATACTTTCACGGTTGACTGGTGTTTTGTTGTGCATTGTTGTTATTGCGATTGTCGTTCCAAACACTTGGAGAACCCCTTTTTATATGTTGACAGAGGGAGCTGAAGGTGTTGTTGTGATAGCCGGTACTCGAAGAGCATGCCAGATCCAATGGAAAGAAAATGGAGCTCATTAGCCAGAACTCAAGATCTCTTCCAAGTTATTGCAACTTCATACATATACTCAGATTAGGTAGGAACTTCACTAAATTTCACAGACCCTCATAGGGTGATCATAAAGAAAATATAAGCTGTAGTCAAAAAAAATGGCTTTAACGATCACATAACTTAAAGAAAGCTTCTTTAGTTCTAAAAATTTATCCTTTGAGGCCTATCATATTTGAATTGCCAGGATCGTTTGGATATCTTAACATTATAAAGAACACAAACACAAAGTTTTGATAAAAAAAAATGCATAAGAACAATATCCATATTACATGAAAAAAAAAAAAAAAACAAAATGCCCGGTATTTTTAAGTCGGTAAACTCCACTACGTCATTCTAACTTTTTGTTCTTATGCTTCAAGGATGAAGGTATCCTCGATTGTACCTGGGTCGTGTGCTTTGGGTCCGCTCTTGTTGTGGGTCGCCATCGTTGCGGGCTGAGCTGTTTGCCTTGTTTTTCCACGGGCGACTGTCTGAAGTGCAAATTTGCTTTAATTATTCCACGGCAACAACGGCAGCATTTGCAGCGGGCTTGTGACTCAAATTCAGACACTAGCCTCGAGACCCTCAAGCAGCAGCCTCCTCTCACACATGTACACAGAGCCTTCCTGATTCCCGCAGGAGTGGACCTGTGGGTATAAAAAAAAGCCTTAAGACTAAGCTTACTTTACTGATAAAGGTATAAAATAAAATACAAAAAATTAAAAAGTAAAAAATAAAGAAAATTGTTCGGTTTTTTAAAGAATATTTTTATATTTTATTGGAAAGATTGCTTAAGATATGTATTAACCTATCTAGGGTTTGGTAACTAACTTGACTTTGACACCTTTGTTTGTAAGTCTATAATCTTGAATTCGTATTATTTTAAATAAAATTTAGCTTAGTGTGCAAAGTAGGAAACTGTTCAGAGGTGTTTAAAAAATTTAATGAAAATATTAAATTTTATAATTTATTTTTCGGTAAGAAACATAATTAAGGTTCATCCTAATGGCCTCATCTCAGTGGGTGACAGCGGCAACGACAACAAGTTTACTTATGCACCTCCCCGTGCGGCGGAGGACTTAACGCCCCCGCAGGCGGCAGTCACCGCGACATTGAGTGACACCGTGCGAGTGGATCGTCGCCGTTTCTTGCAGTGTACGCCCCAGACATGACACTAGCCGGGCTTCAGACCATCCAACCAGGCATCCGGACAGCCAGGCAGCCAGGCAGCCAGTCAACCCGGCACCCATCCATCTAACCAACCAACAGACCCACCGACCTGGCTCCTCTTGGGTGGCTTCGTCGCATTTGATGCTTGACATTGTTGGCAGTCGATATTGGTTGTAATTAGCTTTAATTGAAATTGCTCCATTCCCATCCGGCAGCTATCCCCTATACGTATATCAGTCCCGGCTCTCTGTGTGTATGTGTGGGCCGTGATTGGGGTTTTAATGGGGAAAATGTTTGTAATTTTGGCAAAGTTAATTTATGGAGACCCCAAACTAATCCCTGACCTCGCCACATTTTCAGTCGCCAGCTCGGAGCTCTGTCGCATTTTACGGTTGCCATTTGCCACTCAAATAATTAGAGAAGTTCCACGCCAAAAGTTTATACATTTTCTACCAATTTTGCGGATTGTTTGAATTCAATTGATTTCGGCCATTTGGAGAGCGAGGTGTAAATGGGTGTGAGTGGCAAAAACAATATGTAGATAGCATGTATAAGCTGCAAAATGGGTAAATATATTGCCGGAAATTAGATAAACAATTTTACAATAAATATTAAATGGCAAGACCAAAATCAATTTTAATGGAATGCAGGCACTAGATTGCTTTATGCGGGAAAAGTCAAATTTATTTAAATCTCTGGCGAATAAAAGCGGAAAAGCGTTGAGCAAATCGTTTAAGTCCTCTTTTTTCAGCAGATCTATTTAATTGTCACAATGTCTATAGCAGAAAACATCGTATCGTACTTGTTTAGCGATAATTGGAATTTGTTTACCCAAGTGAATTGCAGTGGAAATCTTTGAAGAGTTTATGGACATAAACACGGTTTATGGCGCAGATATCAAAAGGAATACGGCTGGCTGTCTGGTGGAAAAAAAGCTCAGCAAGTACTTTTATCAGTTTTTGAATGTATCATGATTTGCCAGTAATGATTATAAAGAGCAAATACGCCGGAATCATCAATTTGGGTTTTATGCAAATGCTAAACAAATAAACAGACAACTTTATGCGTACACTAATTACCTAATTCCAAATGATTAATCTAAACAAACATTCGGGGAAGTATTTAGGTTTTTAGTGAGAGTATTATTGATAAAGTTAAAGCAATTAGACCGTCAATTAACGGACCTGCTTCCGCGAGGGATTCGAGGTGTTGCGGCTACCACCACCAAATCCCCCTTGAACTGGAGCAACTGATAGGGAAATATAATATAAATTTGCCGTTCGATTGGCCGGGCTATAAACCCATCAAATGCTTTCGATTTTCGATTGATTGAACGCCTCAAGACTGACTAATTAAAGGAAAACCGGTCGTAATCTCCAGTCATCAATCATTTTTATTGCATACTTTTTCGTGTCATATATGGCTGTATAAATAATGTATTTTTGCAGGGCCTGGCGCGCAGAGTTATGGCATTGCATTCGCATTCGCCGTAGTAAATTCTGAACGGTCGACCATCGCGATAGATTGAATTTATAGCCCGATTGTCGAGTGGCTTGGGAAACGACCAAGAAATTGTTTTGTTGACCGACCGGCTATAGGGGCTATATTACTAGAGATACTGCGAGTGTAGAGTGGCAAGAGCAGTATAACTGGCTTACAACTATTGGCTACCGATCGGCTTGATTTGCGCTCGATCCGAAGAGCTCGCTTTGGTGGGTGGATGTGGATCGTGCAGGAAGATAAAGAAGTCTTGTGGCGGCGATATAGCTTCGGGCTGCGCTTCGGGAAGAGCAGAGAGAGAGAGAGAGAGTGACGCTACGGCGAGCAGCGAGAGAGGTTTAATTCTTCAATTAAATTCTTCCGATCGCGGTTACAGTGCCTGCGTGTGTGTGCCTATAAAACGCCTGCATTAATTTGCAGCGATTTAGTCGTGTTTTTAAGCAGGTTGCGGATCGTCTTCGCCTTCGCCTCCGCCTCTGTGTCGCGTCTGTGAATATGAAAGTAAAAGTCCCCTCAGAACGTCTTCTGTCCCCTAATTAATTGGCACTGCTCTCGCACTCTTCTGAGAAAACGTGAAACTGGAAACGGAGAAAAACGAACGGTGGTGATAGAGTGTGCCTGAAGATTCAAGACATCAACGAAAGTTGTCTAATTTCCTGCCCGCAGTGTGAATACAAAGTAGGTTTCGCCCCCGAGAACCCGATTTGCACACATCTTCTCCCCCCTGAAACTCAACCCCATACAGCCCAGTCGGAAATATAATAAAGTAAATACTTTAGATACTTCACATTTCTGCCTGTACGTGTTTTTCGGGAGACATGAGTTGACCAATTAAATGCAAAAACCGCCGCAAGTGCAAATGCAAATTACACTTATGATTGAGGCGCTTGCTTTGACTTTGTGGCGTTATTAATTTAGCTCATACATTTCACTTTATCAACCTTCTGCTTCTCATTTGCATATTGGCCGAAATTAATGCCCAGTGAATGATTTCTTAATGAACTCGAAATGAATGCATAAGAATATTTTATTATACGAGGAAAATCAATTTGCATTGCTACCAATTTTAATCATAATTTTAAATGTTATTCATCGAACTTCTCAAGCGGGTCAAGCAATTAATGTAAGCCGCGAACGGGCTCCGAAACGTATATATTTTATTTAATTATTGATGTGTGTATGAATCGTTTAAGTTTAATGATTCTGAAAGCAGTTCCTTAATAAACAAAGCCGTGACATTAAATTGTATGAATCTTACCGAAGATAGCGTAAACTAAGACATGGTAAGCCCTGAATTTTTCGTTTGATCCAGATCAAAACATGCCGCTTGACAAAAAAGCACTTCATATTATCATAAAACATGACACTTTGAATGGGATCCATCCTAAACATGGACTTGTTCATCAGCCAAGCTCGTCATCTGAGATACTGAGATAAACAGAGGAAGTTTCTTACCCGGAGTCTCCGGCGATAAGGCGGCCCTACTAAATGTAAGGCAGATACATGCATAATTAAAAACGAAACCCACACGAATCTTATCGTATGCCTCGGAAAATTGGGCCAATAAACACTTACCACAATTAGCAGTTGTCAACGCGGCTAATGACGAAGCCAAAGCCAGACAGAACGAGTGTGGAATGGAGTGAAGTGGATCCGACAGTGGATTACAGATATTGATAATGTTTTTAATAAACAATTCCCGCAATTGAGGGAGATAAAAACTTCCCCAGAAACGACCCGAGGAGGGATCGGAATCCCAAAACAAATCGAAAACGAAATCGTAATCGAAATGGAAACCGAAACCGAAACCGATCATATAGGAATAACATTCATGGCTGATTGATATTCGAGTGGAGTGGGTCCGTTAATGAAACACTCGTAAGTGGAGTAATCACACATATTTCGCGATCCGATCGCAATTGGCTGTGCATTCAGCATTTGGAATCAATCACAATTCACACTTGGCCACACGGTAGTAGGGCAATACAGCCAATTAACTCATCCGGTGGATCGATAAGGGGTTGTATAGCTTTATCCCCCTTCTCTAGCCGCTTATCAGCCTTCGATTTTTATGATCGGCTCGGTCAAGTGTTCAGTGGATTTTTATTTTCCTTGTTGTCGATTTTGGTCGGTTTTATGGCTAAATCTTTTTCGGTATAGCGCCCTTTCCTATCGGCCGCCTTGTTGGCCAGATAAGCCGCGAACAAGGATTTCATACATGCTGCCACGATCAATCATTGAAAAGTCTTTTATATTGTTATAAATTAATGCAAATATACGACTTGAGATAACTTTTGTGAAAGCCTGGCCGCTCTGGCTCCAAAGAAATCCACCGCCATAAAAGACTCAGCCAAGTTCTATTTGGAGAATTCTCTTTAATTTTCAGTGAAGTGGTGGTGCTTTCAATTGATCAATTGAAATTGCAGTGAAGAATTGAACTTCTTTGACGTCATACTGAAGTTGAATAGTCAAGCAACAATAAGTGGCAATAAACTTCGCTTTATTAATATTTAATCAGAGCTTGGCAGGGGTGTAGCGTAACTGCAAGTACACCGCACCAAAGTTCAGTTAAAATTAGTTTACACATTTCTTTGTAAGAATTTATATGCGATGATGATATGATATATTGCAATATATACATACATAGGTTGTGCAGATTAATATCCCATAATCCCCTTAATTTTCGCGGCTCTTTGCTGATCAATGAACGCGACCGGAAATCCACGAAAGTATTATTAATATTTATAATTAATTTCTTCAATTTTTACAACGTGGCTTTAAGTAGCAACAAGTTTTATTATGATTTCATTTTTTAATCAAGACAATAATTTAGTGACCTCCAGCCAAAAAACCTTTTTTTCTGACAAAGCAAAGGTCTCTCAGTAAAAGCCAACTTACACTTTATAGTAAATATTTTCTAATCAATTTTTATTAAAGAAGTTTTATTGTCGAAGCTGGAATTCCCTATATTCTATAAGGGTGTGAGTGAGATTAACCCAATTGTAATGAAATTTTCCCTCCATTTGAATTTCTAGTGATTCGAGTGAATCGATCTCAAAATTTACACGCTTCCTGCGCTCAAGTGCCTGGGGGGATTAATTGTGTAACAATGCGAAACTTATTATCTGCCTTGATTATCTACTATATTGAATACACTATAGTCTATAGTCTGGTAGACAACGCTCATTCAGAGCACGCGATTAGATTAACACAATGGCAATAAGGCAAAGGCGGAGCCAATCGAAGAACATAGAAGCGTTTGTCGTCTGGCTGGGCTTGGGAATGGATAGCGTCACCGTCACCGGTGGCTAAGACTTGGCCACATCCAACCGACGAAACACAGAAGCACCCATCGCACACCTTCGCAATTTCAAAATCGGTGTAAAATGTAAATGCTTTTGGCCCAAATCGGGTCTCTCTGCGTTTGGCCATTGTGCAATGGGGCTTGAAGCGCTCGACGAAGAAAAACCTTTTGGGCTAAAAACGAAAATGGCTTGGCGACGTTCGTGATAAGTAATCCGGGGCCCTGACCAGTCCGTCTCTGTCTCCGCTCCGCCACTCTCCAGCTGGTCAGCGCACCCGCTCTGGCCAACTGACCCAAGCTAACTAACTACAGCGAATTTGCTTGAGCTCCGGCCAATTCGATCAGGCAAACATGTCACGTAGAATCATTCCTTGTCGTTGTTCGCTCGTTGGCAATGCAAAATGCCTTTCGGAGTAGGTGTAAGCTGTGGGGACAGCAGGCTGGGCGGGAGTGGGCAACCTCCAGCAAGGTCAGAGAGCGGCAAAACTGATGGTAACAAAGCTGAATGCAAAAATAGCCCAGCATTGTCCGAAGGGAAACTCATAAAAAGGTACAGGGAAACAGCAATTAGCAGAATGCTTTCTCGGAAGGATGTCGTCTCGCATGGGTTCTTATATTTTTGTAGTCCTTCATCCTTCAAATGGTTATAAACAATAAACATTTTTAGGACATTGGTTAAGTCGAAAGTTAGCAACTCCTGTTCGTTGCATACCTTTTGGCACAAAAGCAAAATATTTAAAGCTTCCTTATAGTTTATAAAGTCACATTGTTTCAATATAAACACCTTCTACACAAAATAATTCCAAAAGTACTAATTGGCAAAGACAATTCCCTAGTAAAGGATTTCCCTGAATAACCTGTATATAGATATCTAAGATTAGTTAGTCGGTTTTGTGTGCACTTAAGGTTATACGTCCAGATATATATTTTGCTATAATGCCTAAGACATTAACAGATGACACACGAATGCTAATTAAGCCCCTTTGTTCGCATGATAGCACGTGACGATGATACGCCGATGATGATGATGACTGAAAGTTTGTCAACTTGTCGCTGTCTGAGACCAGACACGCGTCAATTAGAGCTCCGAGCCCCCAAAAAAATATGGGGAAAACTGCTCGCTGCTCTCAACTTTTCAGGCATCGCTCCGAATTAAGATTGAGATGGAGCAGGAAAGCCTGCGGCACTCACCGTCCTGAGCTGGGGTGACTGCCCAACATAAATATTGTCTAAAACAATTTTTTCGCGGCAAATTACTCATATCAATAGCAGACTTGTGTTGAATCGGCGCTAATTAGAGGTGAAAATTGAAAACATTGAGCGTGGCCGGCCAATTATGCAGTTGTGATTGCAAATAGACTCTCCTTCACTCACTCCCTCCTGATATCAATGGCTGCTGTCAGCCCCTTTTCCACATTTAAGTCTATATTTAGGGCTCTAATCAGAGCGTGAATAAAGTCAACGAGTTGCACAGTTGCACATTGTTTAATGGCGGGGTAATTGAAAGGTATGAAATCGGTGTACTTGAGGAAACAAATAGATACCCCTATTTATTCGGGGTTTCGGGTTTCTTAACCCCCAAAAGGGGGTAGGGTGACCATAAAAATCACAATAAATCAATTTGCTCGCATTTCAGTGGGTCTTGTCACCTGCTGTTTGCTACCAGCTTTTGTGTGAACCATAAATTAGCGAATTGTATAACGAAACTTTAGAAAAAACAATTTTAAATCAACATTTTGCCAGGCAACCAGCATACGACTGTGGCTTTGTTTGATTTCAGCTAACGAACCGCATGACTTGATGTCACATTTTGTTCTCCTCGCCGCAGAATCGAATCGAAAAAAAAATACACGAAAACAACGGAAAGACCCGAAAAACAAATAATCGCCAAATGTATGAAATAATCAATTCAGCCTCATTATTTCGAGACGTCTCGACGCGCCGGTGGATAATTAAAGGGGGGAAAAAAGGCGTAAAATTAAACCGAGCTCACGTGAATTTGTTTAGATAAAACGCGTCATAATTGAACGCCAAACAAATGGCTAAAAAACTTCTTGGTCATCAAAGCGACAACCGCCAGGTTTTTACATATTCATAGGAGGTGATATAGTACTTATTCGTTCATATCTATGCCGCGTAGCTCTTTCACGCTGGGTGATATAATTAAAGCTAATTGCCGTTAATTTTTATTGAGGTTTTTAGTATTTTTTTTACAATATTTATTTAATATTTACGTTACTTTTTAACGTTTTCACAACTTCACAAATGTGCAGTGCGAGAAAATAACCAAACTGAATTTTTGTGTGAAGTGAATTAATTACAATTATTTATGACTGGAGAAGGATTCATGGAAGTGGGGATCTTAAAATAAACATTTTGTTATTAAATTAATATTACTCTATTGGTGTTCAAGATTATCTAGAGAAGTACCAAGAGATATAACTTTAGAGACACAAATTTGTGAGTCTTTATTTTGTATTATTTTCTCCAGTTTTATTGTCCTGATTATTGTTTTTAAAAAATAGTATACATTTTAGGGTTAAAGATCATTCATTTTTTTCCTACCTTAACGCTTATAGAATTAGTTTATAAATAAATATCTTTAAATATTTCTGAATTGCCTTGTAAAGTAATTGTTCAGGAAACAAGATGTGCAATTATCGCTGTGAGCTTTTGATCATCAAACTATGTAAATTCCTTGCTCCAATAGCCAACACTTGGCCTTTTCAATTAGCACCCTGCCTTTTTGTTCAGTGTATCCATATAGCAGGTGTCTGTTAGTGTCTGTGCGGTCCTACACAGGTGTGCGTGTGCACCTGCAGCTGTTGGATTCCCACCGCGTGGTAATGATTTTATTTCATTGCTAAACGTCGAACGAGATAGTTGTAAAAAGTCGCGTATCGGGCCGTAATATTTTTATACCTTCGATTCGGAACGCTGTCTCTGATGTTTAGTGTAAGCCTCCCCTCCATTAATCCGACCATAGAGCCACCGTATATCGCGCCCAGATCACTGATCGTAAATCTCGAACGTTTCGACAGAGCCACAAGACGATGACGGCCACGGGAGAGCCTGGCATTCGGGAGGATTCCTCCACCGGTGCTCCGGCTACCGTTACCACGCCGACGACCCTCGTTACGCCTCCGTCCCCGAATCCTGTGCCCAGCGATGTGCCCATGCCCAACATCAATGGCAGTGGCAACCACAAGAGCACCATCGTCATCGAGAGCCAGCCCAAGCGGCGGGTCAGCATTATTTCGGATCCGCCAGCTATCGGCGGCAGTGGCCCCGGTTCTGGATACGATAATCCCGCCTATGAGCAAAACCCGAGACGTAAAATTTCACAGGTGAGTGGCGGCGTAGCGAATCGGTAGAGCGATTGCGATTGCGATCATTTCGTTTGATGGGGCATCGTAAAATAGGATTTTCGCGTGCGCGACATGCAATCTCCTAATGAAAATATATATACGTATATGTATATGGAACGAGCTTTGATTATCGGATGAGTTACGCGTGAAGATAAGGGTATGACAGGCTAAAATAACTCCAAATCCTATTCTCGCCTCAGACCTCCACACACTCGCACAGCGATATTGGACCGGCGCGAAGGAAGAGCATTCTGAAGGACACCGCGCCCCCACATGACTACGAAAGTGACCGGGCCTCCACGCATAGTTACGGTGAGTTCTAAAAAAAAATATATAAAAAGATGGAATGGCAAAATGTCTTTAGAAAAACTAATAATATCAAAGGGGTTTGGATAGACAATATATTATTTCTTGGTTAGTTTGGTCTGTAGGATATTAAACATTAGAAAACAGTTTTACCGTTCTTATGAGTTTTACTACCAAATATAGTTTATCGTCTAAATTAAATAGTTTTTAGCCCGTTCGTAGCGCACATTGTAAACTGTCTACTAAGCGTAGATCATTTGCACGTGCATTGAATTCTTTCATAAATATTACGTGCAAAAATGAAGTTTAAGAACAGTATGTGAGTACTTTTAAAAGCAGTCTAAAATTTATTAAAGTAAGGAAAGTGGAAAGTTCAAAGAGTATCATTTACTAGGCACACTTAAAATAAGTAATACATATTCCAATGTAGGACACTCGAGCCTTTAAAAAGGATATTTAATTTCCAAGAAAAAATTGTTTTAAACCAAATTAAAAGGTGCTCAGCGATCGTTAAAATTTCTTTAACGTTTAAAAGTTTATTTTTATTTAAAAATCCAGGCAACTAAAATCGTTCAGAATTCTTAAAGTTCCCTTCAGCGACCTTAGAAACGTCTCCCATTTTATCGCAGACTCGATGTGGTTGAGTAATGCAAAATCAACGCCTGTTTGATCAGTGGCTGTTCCGTCTATTTCTGCGTCCACTTCATATTCCGATTGACATTACCAATTAGCGGGCCGGGGGAAGTTGGCTCTAATAATTTCCAATATTATTGCGTAGGTCTGGCCTTTGACGTATGTATGCATGCTAGCTTGTTCTCTTTGGCGATATTAGGACTGTATTTATCACCTAATTAGAGGTCCAAGATGACTGACGAGATAATTTTCTTGGCGATAAACAACCCTCGGAGAACTGGGTTTTCTGTGTTCATTCATTCATTGATTGTTTTTATTTCAATTTCAGAAAACTATCGACAGAATGCCCTGGACGTGCTCAATGCCAAGTACAATGGCCACCAAATGGGGCACACCTCGCTAGGAGATAGCAATGGCGGGGCCAATTACGTCGAGGAGTCCTGGATGTATACATTCTGCCTTAAGTGTCGCGGCGAGGAGCCTTCGTCATCTTGGGAGCCACCATTCTGGCAGAAGATCTTCCCCTACCCGCTGTGTCCCACTTTCAGGACCGTCTCTCGGCTTATTTCCCTAATTTTGATTGGTAAATATAATAATAATACTTTTGTTTTTAAGAAAATTATTGAAACTTTTACCATTCCGTAGGTGTCCTCATCTGGGTTACGGCCTACGTGATCATTGGCGACTCGGCAGCCCCTGGAGGGCAGCTGTTCGGCCTGGTCGTACTCACTGTGGCCGCCAACTTTGGCGGCTACCTGATATCACTGACTACGTTGCCACGACTGATCGGCATGCTCATGGTGGGCATACTCTTCCAGGTAAACGTCTTCAGCCCGCCTGAGATAAACACATTTAATTAAAAATTTTATTTGCCTTTACCCAGAACGTGGGCTGGGCGAATCTCGATGGCGACTTCTCCAAGGTTACGGCCCACTTGCGTAAGTTTGCGCTAACCATAATCCTGACTCGAGCTGGCCTCGAGATGGAGCCGGAGGCCTTCAAGAAGGTGTACAAGACGATCCTAAAGCTGGGCATCATCCCCTGGTGCGTGGAGGCGGCCGTGATGGCCGTGATGTCGCATTTCCTACTCGACCTTCCCTGGATCTGGGGCCTCCTGCTGGGCTCCATCATTGCAGCGGTGTCGCCGGCAGTTGTGGTGCCCTGTCTCTTCCGTCTGCGGACCAAGGGCTATGGCGTGGCCAAGGGTATTCCTACACTTGTGGTGGCCGTGGCCGGAGTCGATGACGCCCTGTCGGTGGCCATTTTCGGAATCATCAGCACGGTGATGTTCTCCGACAAGGGTCTGGGCTACCAGATCGCCCAGGCTCCGGTGTGCATTATCGGCGGACTGGGCTTCGGCGTCATCTGGGGATCGCTGGCTCGCATTTTCCCGGAGAAGGGCGACGCCTTTGTGGTCCCTCTGCGGACGCTGCTGCTCTTTACCGGCGGCCTGATGGCCATCTATGGCAGCGAGGAGTTGGGCTTCGAAGGCGCCGGACCTCTGGCTGTCGTCTTCTCGGCCTTTGTTTCGAACCTGTTTTGGTGCAAGGACGGCTGGAACGTGGAGGATAATCCGGTGTCCACCGCCTTCGAGATTTTCTGGATGATCTTTGAGCCGATCCTGTTCGGACTCACCGGTGCCACCGTCAAGATCCGCGAGCTGGACTCGCACACAGTGTCGATCGGAGCGGCCTGCATCTTCACGGGCGCCATCCTGCGCATCTTCACCACGGCGGGCATTGCGTTCGGCGATCGCCTCAACACCAAGGAGAAATTCTTTGTCGGACTTTCGTGGATGGCCAAGGCCACTGTGCAGGCGGCACTCGGTCCGGTGGCCCTCAAGCATCTAGACGAGAACTCTACGGATGATGAGCGCAACTGGGCAAATATTGTGCAGACAATTTGCGTCTTCAGCATTGTGCTGACCGCTCCATTGGGTGCTATCCTGATCTCCGTGACGGGCACGAAGTTGCTTACCAAAACGAAGCAGCCGCAGGATCTCAGCGGCTGGCGACGTAGCCATCGGCCGTCCATCCGAGACATCAGTATCATTGATGAGGAGGAGGAGCGCGAGGATCCCGAGATTCCAGAGGACAAGGAGACGCACGACAATACGCTCAACAACGCCCACATCCCCACCATTTCCTACACCTACAATACATAGGCGAATTGCACATTGTCGACTTCAGGCGGGGCCAAGAATAATGTTGATTGTTGTTAAGAAAATGTACATTAGCTTAAGCGGACTTTGCATTCCAAAATAAATGAATAAGTTAACATTAAAACGGGAGGCTTTTCTTGAATTTATTGTTTTTTTTTTTTTAATGATTTTTAAGAAAATGAAAACGTTTGTTTTCCGAATGTTTTATTTAGGGGGTTGACCCAAGAAAATTCGATCACCCCCTTAAAAAGAACAGAGTTGGGAACTAGCTACAAACTATAAATGATTTTCCATTGCGATTGATGTTGAAAATAAAAATATATTTATTTCTTTAGCTTTATACAGTTTGAAAAACAAACCTCTCAGTTTGCTTTTATTATAAATATTTTTGCACAGGTTCACCCAGAATGGTCTCCAGCTCCTGCACGGCCGAACGCGTGTTCTTTTCAACGCGCTGGTGCTCATCCTCCAGCAGTTCGGCGATGAAGGGCACTGTTTCCGGAAGCAGAGTGGCATAACTTTCGCCCAACTTGCGGGCGATGGCCACGCAGCTATTGAAGGCCAGGATACGCACCTCGGGCGTGGGAGTGCGTGTCTTCAGCAGGACCTGGCTGTTGAGCTGCTTCCACATCACATCGTTGCTGGCCACCGCCAGCTGGGCAATGCTGTTGCTGAGTGCCTGGTGGAGAGGCTCATGGCTCAGCACCAGGTCGTTCTCCAGCTGATCCACAAGGGGCGACATCAGCGCATTGAATCTGTGCTCGTTTACAAAGTCCTCGCTGCAGTGCAAGAACACGTGATGGAGAGTGCCCAAAATGGCCATCAACAGGTCCACATCGTCCTCCGGCTGTCCAGCTTTGAAACCGGGACTTATCGAATTGTGCTCGGCCAGCAGCCGCGAGGAGTCTTCCACAAACTCGCTGGCAAAGAGGACAAACAGCGACTTCAGAGCCTCGGCTATGCGGTTGGTCAGCAGGAAATAGGTGAGGCGCGTTTCCTTGGCGCTGCTCTCCATCGCCCACCGGTGCACGCGGGCGTACATGGGTCGGAAGCTAGTCTCCGATAGCTTGAGGATCCACGTCACAAAGGTTTCCGTGATGGCGGATTCCACATCGGAAACCTGCTGCCTATCCAGGCTGCGGCCACTAACCTGAAGTCGGAATTCTAGGGCCTGCAGGAACAGTTCGCTGAGCGCATCCTGCACCGGCTGCAGTTGGGCAGCCGTGTTGTGCCGGACGGTTTGCAGTAGGAGCTGCTGCATCAACTGGCCAAGCTCATCGTAGGCCTGCTGCTCCATCAAGCAGCTGTAGATCTTGGCGAAACTGGGCACCAGAATGCGCACCTGCACGCCCTGTGCAACAGCCGCCCAGACGTCCACCAGAAGTAGCTTCAGAGCCTGTGCGCGTTTATCCTGCAGCAGCAAGGGGCTGTCCAGCTGGACGGATAGACGAACCAAGGCCGCGATAATGTCCACCAAGTAGGGACCCAGAAAGGCAGGCAGCGCCTTGAAAAGCTTGTGAAAAGCTGCAATAAAAGTGTGAGCTCGAGAGGCAGGATCAAAAAAGGAGTTAACTTACCTGTGACAAGGGTGGAACACACATAGTCCGGACCCTGCTTCAGCGTGGACATGTGCTGCACCTGCTCCTTGAGCAGCTCCGTCAGCTGGGGCGCAAACTTGGGCAGCTGGGCCAGGGCATGGGCCTTGAGGCTGGCACAAATCTCGACAAGGGTGAGCACAACATTGCCCACCACCGCCTTGGGCACATTTGCCCGACGCTTGGTGATCCTGGTGAGTGTGGCCAGGAGGGATCGGCACTCCTCGATGAAGTCACGGCCATGGCGTTGCGCCAGAAGCTGCATGGCATGCAGCGCCGTCTGCTGCAGTTGCGCGAGCTGAGCGCTGCCGGCACCACCCTCAAGGATGCCGTTGATGATTGCCTGCAGCGGTGCCAGGAGGACTGCAAAGTGTTCGGCTGGCGTGTGCTGGAAGTAATCGCTTGTGGGATTGCCCAGTTTGGTCACCAGCAGCTCCAGCACCTTGGTGCGAACGTGGACAAGGTCGTGCTGCAATAACTCGGTGATTACGCTGAGGAAGTACTCCGGCGCCAGCAGTCCGATGGCGTTGTCCAGGACATCGTGGGCATGGTTCCCCAGCACACGCCAGAACTTTTCCAGTGAGGGCGTGCCGGAGGCAGCCTCCAGGGCTCCATTGACCACACTAACATAGGCCAGGGTCTTAATGATCAATTCCTGGTAGTATGGCAGCAGTTCGGTGGGATCGGGCCGCTTCATCTTCGCCTGCCACTCGTTGCAACTACTGATGCCCGAAAGGAAGTCCATGATGAGGTACTTGTAGTGGCGCAGTTGCTTGAAGGACCGGGAACCCACATCGAAGAGCTGTTGTTCCGTGGACAGGAACAAGGAGCCCGATGGCGATGGGCCGCTTTTGTTTGCCGGCAGCTTGGCCAAGTAATCCAGCAGCCGGATGCATGTTTCCAGGGCCACCGTCGGATCCTCGAACATCAGAGTCAGCTCGCGGCCAAACTCCAGACGGGATTTGTCCGTAGAGGCCTTCTGATCCAGCAGCACATGGCTCTCGAAAACGATGCACAGGAACTGCCAGAGGTGCTTCTTGGGCTCCAGGACCCGGAACAGCGTGGCGTACAGCGGCAGCCGGCGATGCACCGGCACATCCGTGCAGATGTCGGCAAAGACCTTGAGCACGGGAATGACCAGCTCGTTCTGGCCCGTTTTCAGCAACAGAATGGGTATAATAGACTCCACCACGTTGTGGATGATGTGCAGGCTGAAGGCGTCGTCGTGTCGCGCCACTGTGGAGCCCACGAACGTAAAGATCTCAACGATTTTGTGCAGCACCTGTTGCGGATACATGGCGGCGCAGTGGGTGAGGAAGAGCAGGGCGTGCTGCTGGGTCTGCGGATTTCGCGTATTCCTTAGGCACTGAACCACCAACTCGATGCGGAAGCACGACTCTGGCAGGGTCTTGGTCAGCGGAACGCCGGCCAATTGAGCTGTTTGGCAACAGTGCAGCAGGCTGGAGAGGATCAGCTGCTTGGGATACTCGGCGGCACTGTGCTCCTCCAGCGTAAGGCACGCCTGCAGGAGTTCGAAGAGCGGGGGAATCAGTAGCTCCGATCCAATCAGCAGTTTCTTATGCTCCAGCAGCTCCAGAAGAGTCATTCCCTGCTTCCAGGGCACACTGGTCAGGTCCAGTTGTTGGGTGGCAGACATTGAGTTGCGTCGCTTGGCGGCTCCGATCTGTGGACTCTGCGGTGGCTTCCGCTTGGCAAAGGTAATCATTTTCGTAAGCATCGGTGCCAGGGGTTGGCACTCCAAGCGGCTGCGCTTCAGCATCCGATGGCTGGCCAGGAAAATGGTGTCATTGTCCGAACGCGTGGCCGCCTCCACAATGAGCTTGATCAGGGCCACCTTGTGCTTGGCCTGCAACAGCTCGAACGTCTCCGGCGACAGGCTGTTGAGCAGGACGCAGGGCAAGGGCTGAAGCTTCTGGTCCAGCTGGATATAGACATCCTGGCGGGCGAATGTCGCCTCGAATAGCTCCCAGGCCTGGGGTTTTTGGAGCAAGACATTCACCGCTACCTTCCCCTCGAACCTCTCCAGCACCGACTTGAAGATCTCGCTGTGGGGCCACGGCAGCTGCTTTAAGTGCTGGCTGCCATCACCGTCACCGCTGGTTATCCTCTTCAGGGCGTCGTGGCCCAGGGACAGCAAGTCGCCAAGGAAATGCTCGTTGTTCACATGCTTGAGAGCCGTCAGCAGAGACGCCGTGCAGATGGCCGGCTGCTGGGGATCACTGGCCAAGGCCAGAACCGATCTCTTCAGCTTGGACAGCACAAGCTTCTCCTTGGCCGTGGCACTCTCCGGCTCCAAGATGGTGAAGAGTATCAGGGCATACTGCTCATGGTCCATGCTCAGCTCGCTCTTTCTCTGCAACAGCGATCGCACCAGCTGCTCCACATGGGTCACCAGCTTGCAGCGACTAGCGATCAACTGCAGCGTGCCGATGGCCTGCATCCGCAGTGTCTGCAACTGGGAACTGCAGGCGTTCGCCACTCGCAGCACATGCACTAGACTGCAGTCAAGCTGAGATTTCGGGTTGGATAGAACCGCCTCAAGGAGCAGGAAGCCGTGCAGGCGGAACACAGCATAGTCCGAGTCGCGAGGCCACAGTTCCGGCAAGCGTTCAAACACATAAAAGTTGGAGAGCAGTTCCAGCCTGTCCTGCGCCTCGGGTAGCATCTCCCGAAGGCTCTGCTGCAGGGCTCGCGTCCACTCCTGACGCTCTAGGAAATCCTCACGGTCCGAGAACACTTGGCCACAAATTATCTGTAGCAGGCGGAGGCAGAGGCGTAACTCATCAGTAGGCTGAGTCCAGGGCGTCGAGGCCAGGGATGTCCATTTAGTGTTCTTGACCAGGGTCAGCAGAAAGTCAACGTACAGCTGGAGAGGCACAAATTCCTGGGTGTGGCGATTAGCCTTGGCCACACGGAACTGAATGCGGCGACTGTACAGCCCGATTTTGTCCAACACATGCAGGCTCTCCGACGGCTGCAGTTCCCGCTTGGCATAGGCGGTCAGCAGGAGCAGCAGGTGCGTCAGCTGGGCCGGCTTCTCCAGGTACGTAGTGCCTCCATGCTCCTCAACGCTTTGCAGCAGACCCCTTTCCTGGCTGACCAGCTCTTGGCTGCATCCCGCTATCACGTCCAGGAAGTGTTGCCGATGCTCGCTGGTCTTGAAATCCCTGAATTCGCTGCTCACTTTCAGTTCCTTGAGGAAGGGAACTCTGCCGGCAAACTCACTATCCAGCAGAATCACCAGGGCAGCGTGCTCGTGCTCCCCCAAAGCGGCGTCGGGGAAGAGCAGCGGCATCAGGGCCAGCAGCACCAGATTTTCGTCGTAGTTGCCACTTCCAGTGGCGGTGGTCAAATGACGCACTGCCAGCACCAGCACTGGCTGCCATTCTTCATCCTTTTCGGTTTGGGATCGGCTTACCAGGTGGCACAGCGTCTCGGTCAGGCCAAGCGGACCCAACATCTCGGCCAGCTCGGCCGTGGGCAATGAGAGTACGGCGGAGACCACGGAACCACTGTCATCGTTGATTCTGTCCGGCAGGCATTCCCGCAGCAGCTTTACACTGCGCTCTCGCCTTTTGTCGCTCTTGAGGTTGTGCAGCAGCTGCTGGACGGCACTCAAGCGCCAGTCGGCACTGTAATGGTAGAGCTTCTCATAGGCACGCTTCGCCTTGTCATCGGAGGTGTTGAGGCGGAAACCTAAGCAGACGGATGAAAGATTATAATCTTTATTTGATTTAATCAGAAGTGCACTTACCCAAGGCCAACTTCAAGGCCTTCTGACGATTGCTGGTGGTGGATTTGGCCCTTAGGGCTTCCTTAACGCTCAGATCAAAGGCCTCTGGATAGCGTTTCTCCAGCTTTTCAAGGTAACCAGCATACCAGGTCTGAAAGCTGGTCTTCTCCGGTGCCACCTCTTCGTCGTCGTCTGAATCAATGACAATGGTGTCGTCGTTGTCACCGGTGTCCATGGGCTCAGCTGCCTTGGGCTCCGCCGTCTCCACAAAAGTATCCAAAAAGCAGCTAAGAAAGGACATCATCATCTTATTCTTGATTCTCAATTTCACACCTTACTTGATGAGTTTCTGGGCGCACGGCGTGGTCATGGGCACTTCGGACAGAAGGTTGTCCAGGAACACTTCGTAGGAGCTGGAGGCGGCCACATCCTCGCGAATGGCGGCCACGGCGCACGTCATCAGGGGCATGCAAATCGACTGGATGGCGACATTGGCCTTGGCCAGCGAGGCCAGTGCCGCGATGAGCCACTTCTGGCCAACCAAATTGAGCACGGTCTCCGGCTTGAAGTGAGGCACGGCGGCCTTCTGCTTGCCGTAGATGCAGATGAGCAGCAGCAGCGACTCGGTGTGCAGTCGTTCGAACGGACAGTTGGCCACACGCTCCAGCAGCGCGTTGCACACCTTGCTCTGGAGCTTAGTGCGCGATACCAGCTGGGCCACGATCACATAGGCGGCGGCCATAAAGTCAATGGTGTCGGACGCCAGGCCCCTCAGCAGCGACTCCAGGATGGTAGTGATGTGCCAGTCCTGCAGCGGCTTGGCGGTCTGGAGGGCTCCGACCACTACGGTGGCGTAGAAGTTGATTTGAGCCTGCAGTTGGTGGGCACGGGGGCCCAGCTCTTTGATGGCCTTCTGGGTGCTCTGGCAGATGAAGCTTAGAAAGGCCGGATTGCTGGCCGCCCGATTCACAATGGCGGTCTTGGCCAAAGACACGCCCGGGCGCTGCAGAGGTCGCAGCCAGAACCATTCGGCATCCGAGGTGCGCAGCCTCATGGTCTGCAGGATCTGTACAAAGGTCTTGGTCTCGTGGTAGGGCAGTATCAGAGCCATCACCTGGCCGCGGTTGTATTCGTGCACCTGGAAGCGGCGCAGCAGCCACTCGAAGGCCATGTGGGCGGGGCGCAGCAACACGTAGGGGGACAGCAGACGCAGGAACTTGGCAATGGCCGCGTCCAGAAGCTTGTTCACTTCCGGCAGCTCCACGGAGCGCTCCAGTGTCAGGGTGGCCTCGTCAAACAGTGTCAGTTGGAACTCCTTGAAGGCCGGATTGAAGTCGGTCAGCTCCTGCAGCCCGGTCAATCCGATTTGGTAGATCTCCCGCCGATCCTTGGTGGCCGCCTCTTTGGGATCAAATAGAATGGAGGCCCTGCTGCGGGCGTCCGCCAGAGGCACGGACGTCTGCGGCGCCGCCAATTTCTGCAGCTGCTGGGCCAACGAGGTGGTCATCTTGGCTTGGGCTTTTCTTCTTTTCTTTGAGATTTATAGGAGCTTCAAAATCGTGAATAATAATAAACCGCGCACACGTGTTTCGGTAAATGTGTGACCGTATCCAGAACGTTGAAAAATACTTTGAATTTGCAGCTTGATCCGCGGATTTGGCTTACTCTAGCGAAATAATAGCTTAATTGGTAACGCTGATAAACAATTCAATTAATTTTTTTTTTATAAAATAACTTTTAAGCATTTAACAATATTAACAAAGTGTTCAAATATTGTAGTCTTATGGTTTTTTAGAAATTTATGTAAGGAATTATTTGAGTGAATGTTATTTAGTATAAATTTAAGACAATAGAATTTGTA
>JAEIIJ010009052.1:0-52663 GCA_018904815.1 Drosophila ogumai | reverse complement strand
TCGTCGTAATAACCGGACGGACGCTATAAGCGAAGTCGTTATAGCCGGATTCTACTGTATATTTTTCTTAATATTTTTATTTATACAAATAAAATTCATCTCAGTGTCCTTGCTGGCGCTTTGGCTTGCGCTGGGAAATGCCGCCACATGCAACGGAAGGCGCATAATTCACAAAACAGCAGGCGATACTGTACCTCCGGAGAGAAGGGGCTGCGGAGGGCAGCTGGCAGAGTCAAATGCAATGGGAATCTGTGCACCGTATACAAGAACACTGCCCAGCATTCCACCTTAGGATGCTTTTTGACTCTCCATTTTAATATAAACAAATTGCAAAACGTTCTTATTTATGACATTTTTTCCTTCACCTCTTCGGTTTCTTCGGTAGGTCTCAAAGTGGGAAAGGTGTGGAAGAATGAGTTGCTTTAATATGTAAATTTTCGTGTTTTCATTTTACATAAATCTATTTTTTCAGAAAATAAGTTGACAAAATTTAGGAAGTACTTAAATATGAATATAAGGAGTGATTAGGAAAATATATACACAATATAAATTTATTTATTATTATTTTTCTATTATATACTAAAAAACATGAAAAATATAAATCCGGATTTTCATAATTTAAAAGTGCTTTTGCAGGCAATATTTATTTTTAAATTTTACATATTACATATGTACCTGATGTTGATCAATAATATATATGAAGAGATAACTCCTTTTTGCTGTTACTTAAAAAATATGCTGGCCAAAGATTTCATAATATATTTGTAAATTAAAAATAATAAACATATTTTGGCTATGATAATTACCATAAATTACAAATCATTTTTAACTGGTGACATTTTTAAAGTCATCCCACAATAATTGTTCCTGTGGATAATAAATTAATGAATTAATGAAATTAAATTGTGCAAATAGTCTATTATATTTAAAAAATTTGTTCTTAACACTTTGGGCTTGTTGTGTGTCAAAAGCTTTTTCGTAAGTGTGCTGTGTTTTTCACCAACTGCGGTTACTGCATATTTTCCGGGGTTCCAGGACTCGTGTCCTTGCACAGGGAAAATTCCATTAACAATACGCATCAATTTGCATCGATCACAGCGGGGCTAACAATATGTCCAATATGCCAAACAGAAACAATGAGGGCAAAAGGGGAATAAAATACGATAAAATGAAATGAAATAAAATCGAGTTGCATTCGTGGGAGTAAGATAAATTCTCTTCGCAGCTGTGCTAACGAGCAGCCCCGGGGAAAGCAGGACGTCTGGGGGATGGCGGTTGCTTGGTTGTATAGACTTTTTGTCAAGGCAGCAAACAAACAAGTATTTGCTGAGTAATGCCAATGCTCTTATTTTACGCGGGCGGAAGAGATGGGGTGGTGGCGGTGCCCTCGAGGAGCCTTTCGCCAGCCATGTCCTTTGCCTTTTGCTTAATACAAATGAAAATGGATGAGCTACTAAGCGTCGTCTTTTGCCGCTGCAGTTGTTGCATTCGAATGTTGCATTGCATTGACTGAATAAAATGAAATGAAAACGTTGCAACAAGCTAACAACGAACCCGTTACCCACTCCCGCCTCCTGGGCTAGGGAATGCACTTTGTTTCTATGACACTCCCCCGGGGACCGTCTTCATTCACTTTTCACTTTCCCGCTGCGCATGTGTTTTGTCTTTGTTTTAGCCCATTTATTTATTTAAGTCAATTTCGCAGAGTGTGTTTGAGCATTTTGTTGCAATTCGTTTTCGGGTTTCAGTTGCTGTCTGCCTTCTTCGTTGCCAATTTTTTTTCTGTCCTTTATAAGGCGCGTGCAGCTTGATGACAATTTTTACTTTGAGTGATTGCCGCTCTGTTCACGGGTAGGTTGGCCAAAACAGCCTTTACGGGTTATCAAAGGATACAAAACTTTCGATTGAGTATAGGAATATAAGATAATTAGCTGGTTCTGTGTGATTTTAATGGGGTTAGTTCAGTACCTAAAATTTCCAAAGATTAAGTTTATAAATACCCTACAGAGTGATATACAAATAAAACTTATTATTTTTTTTTAACAAAAAACCATATATATATTTACTTTAAGTCCCCGTTTACTTTCATGATTTTTTTTAATTGTCTTATATAAATAAAAACATTTTATTTGTATTCCTTTAACTATGAATTAAAATAAATGTGTAAATGTAAAGAACTTTTAACTTTCTTGAAACATACTAAAATTTATTTTTTTACTATAACGAGCTCGAACTGCATCCAAATTGAAATAATTTTGGTCATTATCGTTTCTAAACTAGATCAAACTTTCAGTAAAAAAAAATCTTTTATACAAATGAATTTTCATCATCAATTTGCTATAAATTAATATAAAATTTAAAAATCCAAATAAATACGTCATTAGATAAATAAAATATAAATTCATATTTATCCAGGTCGTTTTTGTTTAAAGACGCAATAGATATGCCATTCTACAAAAATTTGTTTTAATGATTAAAAATTTAACATTAAATTAAGTTGTTTAACACTCTCTTAATTGAATTTACATGAAGTGTACATTTCTTGTTACACACTTATACATTGGTTTAAAGCTCGACTAAGCATACGCTCTAACCAAGTTTATACCTAATTTCCGCCTTGTATAAGAGATGAAGAAAACAAAATCTGAGATATTTTCTCTTGAATTCGTTTCATATTCAGCTCTTTCGCTTAATTAATTGTTGCTTAAATTTTGATAATTTTATAATTGTCTCTTCAACGATCTGAATGCAAATAAGTGGACTTAACATTTGCTTAGAAAACAAGATACTGGTTTTAAATGTAATTATAAATACAATTTTGATTATAAAGTTACTTTTCTTGGTCAGCACTTTAAGGTTAATCCACCTAAGGACCTAAGGATCTAAGGATTTAAGAAGTCTAAGACTTTAAATTATACAGTTCTTTGCAATCAAAGGAACAGATAGGAAAAAAGCTGATAATGGATGGAAAAAGGATGCTACATATTGTCGGAAAAGCCTCCTGCACTGTATAAACATATCCTGTAAATGATAATAACTTTAACGAGAGCTTGATCATAATGAAAATAATTCGGATTTGTAGACATTTTCCTGGCCAAGAAAATTCTTATCTAGCAATGGTCTGATGTGTCCGGCGGAATCGGACAAATTGGTGACACTAGGGCGACTTTTCGATTGCCATTACTTTATCTTGTCCGATTTTCGCATTTGCACTTAATCAGAGCGAGAGAATGAGTTTGTGGCGCGCTCTTTATTCAGCCTCCCGTGGGTTCTCGTGGGGTTACGGCGCTCGGCTTCCTGGGGAGTTCGGCATCGCGTGAGCCTCGCGTGAGCTTCGGCAGCCGATGGCCGGGGCTTCGGGCTGACGACTTCCGGCGGGGACTGTGGGGGCTTGTGGGGCTCTGCCCTGGCTGGGCCGAGTCAGTTGAAGCTCAGCCGTCGGACTGTTTGAAACGTTTAAGCGGGGATGCTGGCGCTCGGTGCGGCAGCCGTCGAATAGCGAAGTTATCGGGCCTCGTCCTGCAAGGAGTCGGGTTCGTAGTCGCGAATATAGCATAACTGGTGCCGCCAACAGGACGAATTATCGAAATCAATAAGCGCTAATTAGAATATTCCGCCCCGATTGGGAAGACTGCAGCAGGGCTAGATTGGGAAAGCACTGGGTAAGGGAAATGCGGGCGCGGGAAATGTTTGCGTGTTTATGTCCCCGCGATTGCTTGGGCAAGTGAGCGAAAGGAGCCGCTCCACTCCTGCTTGGCAGTTCCTTCTGGGCGCCCTAATTGCCCGCTCTCGTTCGCAGGCATACACTAAAACCAGCTACTAAGTATTGGCCAGGCTAACGCGAGTGTGTGTGCTGTGTTTGTTTGTGTTTTGATGGTCACGTGGTCAGCTCCGAGTTGGCCCACTGCCTCCTTGTGCGTGACAAAAGTGCCGCAGCAACAGCAACAGCAACAGCAGCAACAACATCCGAATTAGAAACAACAACTGCAATAAAGGATTATCCTGCGTGGGACAAATTTAAATTGCTGGCCAGGTAAGCTGGCCTCACTTTTTGCTCTTTAAGAGTGACTTTTTTGCCGGAAACTTTGCAGGCTAAAGTTTAAATCGCCTCCCGCCCCACAGTTTTTGCAGTGAGAGAAAAAAAATAATATATAAAATTGAATAAACTGGCGGTTTTCATTTTGTAGCTTTGGGAAACTTAACGTATTGAGTTTGCTCTTTTATTTGTTTGTGCGGGCAACAATTACGTGACTTTCTGGAGTAAAAGGGAAACTTATTAAGAAAGGATATTTTTCAAGGATTGTTTTTTAATTGAAATTGTTTTATGTTATACAAATAAGCTCTTGGGAAAATTGTACTAATTTAACAAATTTAAATATTTAAGTTACACAGTTGTTGTGGATTTTAAATTAATTTAAATGCTGATGTACTCTTATTTTTTTCTTAGGCATTCTGGGTCTCTTAAGACCCCTTTGAGGTAGTCAAAAATAATACATCGATTTATTTATTTTTCATATAAAGTATATTTTTATTTTTTTTAAATTCATTAAGTCTATCAGACTTTAAACTTTGGCTTTTTTTTCCAAGTGTGGGCGTTGTGGAATTCGTGGTTTTAAGCTCTTGTCTCGATGCGCCAGTTTTTCACTTTCGCCGCCCTCCCGATTTGCCTCCCGTCGGTCGCAACTTCTATACGTATTCCCCCGTGATCTCCCTCGTCTCTCCCCTTCTCCGACGCCACTGGCCCGCGCCGATTGCCGTAACTTAAAATGCGCCAACTGACTGCCAGAAAGTTGCCAAAAACTTTTGCCTAAAGTTTATTTACTTGTTTTTTTGTTGCGTCTTTTTTTGTTCATCTTTTTTCCTTTTTTTCTGCCCTGCCTAACTGATCTTTGTTGCCATTGTCTAGCAATGCAAAATAAGAGAATGAGAAAATGTTGCCAGTAGCAAAGAGGTAGACTGTTAAGGGGTTAAGACAGCCTGAAAATATTGAAAAATCGATTCTTTCCTATAAAATTTGATTATAAGTAGGTTTTAAGCTCTTAATAATTTCACAACTCAGATCATTTCAGAAGTTATAGCAATTTTTAATGATTGCCTTTGACCAAGCCACCTGCTAATTTTTTCTTTTGGGTTTTTCTTGCAAACATTTTTTTATGGTATCTTTAGATCAAATTAAAAAATGTATATTTTTTAAGAACCGCTTTTTAAAGATTTGCTCTTTTTTATGGACTTACCTTTAGGGTCTTTTCCTATTTTTCATAATAAAAAAAAAAAATGAAATAAATAGTCAATATAAATGTCAATCAATTAGACTTTAAAATTCTCCAGAAAAAATAGTTTTATAAAATATTTTACTTTAACTAATATTTTAATCTATGAAAATTCCAGTAGTTTAGTTTCACTGAGAATTGTGCGAATATATTTTTCAATAAATCATCAATTTCCACTCTGAAAAAGATAAAATAAAATAATATTTTGCAAATTTTTTTTATATACATTATTATTTATTTATGTTGCCAGGGACTTAAAGAGATTCATCTCAAAACCTAAGAGCACATTTGACTATATCAAACGAAGATTAAAATACTTTTTTGTTGATATAACCTTGGATGTTTATAAAGTAAATACAGCTGAAACTGATGTTCCATCGAAGTTAGATACTTACAGAACGTGGGAACAGTAAAGTTTCATGGGCTCAGGCCAAGTTAACTTTTGAACCAACTTGGCCCGGAGCAGGCCAAAATGACTTTCAGCTGTTTATTAAATTTGCATGCCGCCTTTCATTAGAGAAAAGTGACAACTTTCCGTTCGAGCTTCTTTGCAACCTGTTCTGCAAACGAGGACATTTTCAACTTAATTTCAGGGAAAGTAAATAAATTAGTTAGGCAGTGGAAGTAGGGCGCAGTTGGGAAAGAGTAATATTTAAATCTTGTCGAGAAATGTCGAATCTCTGGCACTTATTTTTGGACAATTAAAATATGCAAATGAGGCACCAACAAAGCCTCTCAAATGGACACGCACGACTACCCCAAAAATGGATATAATGGCCAAGGGCTGGCTCTGGCTGTGTGCTGCCACCCACAGATACGAATGCGGAGATAGAGATACAAATTTGTTGGCTACATTTTTGATTGGCTCCCTCGCGCACTGCCCACAAACATTTTTGACAATTTCCAAAAGCCTAATGGCTAATTGAGCTGGAGGATGGCGTACGGAGTCGAGGGTAGACACTGTCGCCTGCAATTGTTGGACTACGAATTTATGGCGAAAAGTCAATTACGTGCAATGGGAAAAGGGAAGAGATACGTTTCCCAGAGGGATTTGCAGTTGGGGGTTAGTAAGTTGACAGTGGTACTTATGAACATGCCCGAGTGCCATATATGGGGCTTATCGGGGGTACGTATTTTTACCGTGAATGCGTACTTCAAAAAGGCATTAAGCCAAAGTGTATAAACAAAAGTTATGCATACCCAACCTTAACCGACGACGGGTTAATGTGATTTTAATGTACTTTTTACCCTCTTCCCCCCATTGGCCTCTTATCCCTTCACCCCTTGAGCTCTGTATTTCCCTGTGTGTGCCGAGTGAGTTAAAGTTTTATGCAATTTCATCACTCTTTTTTAATGTGTACATTAAGAAAGTTTTTGTACTTCTTCGCAAGTTTCTGCAGTTGTGAAAATTGAATAGTAAATCTTGACATACAAATTTGACCTTATTTTGAAGAGCCTTGTCAAGTTGGCATTATCCTTGATTGCAGAAGTTCTTAATTTAAATGTATAAATAATTTAAATTATTCACATAAGATTTAAGGAAGAGATACTGAGAAAGGAGAAGGTGGCTTCTTCCTGAAACTGCCTTCAGCTGTTTAACTGTGACAAGACTTTTGATTCTTTATTTAAAATATTTTAAATCACATATGAAAACAGAAATAATATAAATATTTTCTTTTCTATTAATTTAAAATATTAATTTGAATATTTATAATATAGAGATTCTTTACTATCTTTATTTTTTTATATCCTTTTGGTCTTAGCCA
The DNA here is from genome assembly GCA_018904815.1 of Drosophila ogumai. Taxonomy (NCBI): domain Eukaryota; kingdom Metazoa; phylum Arthropoda; class Insecta; order Diptera; family Drosophilidae; genus Drosophila; species Drosophila ogumai. The sequence continues at coordinate 45,627 of JAEIIJ010009052.1, read as the reverse complement.
CGGAATAGATTTTGATTTCCTAAGCATTAATATACTTTATAAAACCTGGCCAATAATACAACAAATTGGAAATATGAGGCTTCTATACCAATAAGGACAAAGTGCTTTGCGTGTGGCCTCTTACAGATAACAAAAGGCGCTAAAGGGAACATTTTCCACGCGTTTGAAATCAATCTTCCTAATGACAGACAAACCAGACGGAATCAGCAACTTGAATAAAAGGCGGCTGGCTGGTAGACACGTGCGTTATTCTGTGAGTTTCACGCTCAAGTATCTGGCACTTGGAACGGTAATCGATCCAAGCAGCAACAGAATGAAATGGCATAAAAAGTGTATATTAACAAACGGCAAACAAACCTGACGTGGCACGAAAACGCACAGAAAAGAAGCAAACAGATGTTGGCTGTGGCTGCAAATGATTCCGAAACAATTCTCACCTTTTGAAGGAGATGCTTCAGGTGGTGGCAGCGCGGTAACTCTTCAGGGAGTTCAGTTTAGTTCTTGGAACAGGAAATACAATAGAAGTCCTGGCTGGATGGCTTTGTCTCAATTGATTGATTTGTAAGCAGAGCAATATATCTAAAAGGAAATTTGGGATTACTAGCAATGAATTCCAAGTTTTGTTTTATTTTTACTTAATTCTAGGTTTAAGCTCGGCCTGGCAAGTATTTTCAATAGCCATTAAAATGTAGTGAGCCAGCGAAATTCAATACTAAAGTAAATAGTACTCCTCGCAGTCAAAGAGCCCTGCTGGGAATTTTAGTGGCCCTGCCAGCCATTAAAGGTGGGTGGCGAACAGCCATTCTCCTTAGTGGCTTCGTCTTGGTTTTGGTCTTTGCATTTATATTGTATATTCAATGATGAGTATGTTATTTTACCGAAATGAAACATTATTTTGCGCAATATTTCTGCCTTTTACGATGCCAATGCCAACAGAATTCTCTGTGGGGGGATGATCAGAGAGTCAGAGGTCTCCATTTTGGGCCAAGTCCTCGTCCTTGTGGCTCTCTCATCGCATCGTCTGTGTGTGGCTTATCTGCAAGTTTGATGGATTTTTATCCCTTTTGGCCTGCCTTACTTTTATTATTCGTTAGCTCTCACTCTCCTCCACCAAACCTTTGCCCACATCTTTTTGTGGACTCCTCGGAATTTGCTTCCGGTTGGGCTTCGAGGTAGGTTTGGTCTGGTGTTTTCCTTTTTGCTACTGCTCTCGGTGCAATTTTATTATGCCACCACAGACGCACGCATTTTTATTTATTGTGTTTTTCCTTTGCCCTCCTCCGCTTGGCATTTATTTATACTGGTTACATATTCCATCTCTGTCCCAGCTTCTGTCTGTCTCTATCTGTTTTTATTTTTATTTTTATTTTTTTCTGCGGTGTTGTCGGTGAATTTATAAATATAAATGAGTTTTGCTCGATGAAGGTTAAATTGAAATTTACTTCGGTTTCCTTTTACAAGAGCAGACAGGGGGCCAAAAATAAGTTGTTTAGCTTGATTGGTATGCCGCCTTGTATGATGGAAAACCTGGTGAAAAGTTGTTTAGAACTCGGCGTTTCCCATTTTAATTTTGCTAAGCAACCCGCCGGATATCTCTTTCCTTATCCCTTATTCATGTGCCTTTTCTTTTCTCTTTTTTTTTGGTGTGAAAACTTTATTTGTCTGGCTGCCTTTTGTTTGGCCTTATCATTTGTCAAAAAAAAGAAAAACTTCCTCAAATTGAATATTTGCATAAGTTTATTGAATCAGCGCCATCGGGAGGGTAATGCTAACCAAACCGAGGGGCGAGCATTCGTTCATTCGTTCATTCAGGCCTTCTATTCCCATTTGTTGGCATCTGTTTGATTTGTATGTTCAGGGTTTTTCCCTTGGCCAAGTCCATTTCTTGATTTTTCGCCCTTTGCAAACTTTTTGCGCAATATTTGGAATAGAATTTACAAGGACATGTTCCAGTTGTAAGTCAGTCCGAAATGAATCCTTATACCCTGAGCCTATGTAATTTATTGAAATTTAGGAATCATTGAACTTAACTTTAAAATATCGATATTAAATATAGATTTACAAAATTAATAAATATTTTTTTCTCTTATTAAAAATACGGAGATTTTGTCAATTCAAATTTAATTTAATGCTGTAGCCATTTTATAAAATAATACTAAGTTTGAAGTTTAGTGCCCATTACACACTTTAGTCTGATTAATAAATATTATAGATCTAAAAATAACGCAAAAACAGTAACCTTAGCTTTTCTAATTTACTTTATATATTATTCTTTAATATTAAACACTACCATAGGCCTAAGTAACACTCATTGCTACCTTTGAAGGCAGTAAATATTTATCTATAACTCGAATATCAAAGTTAATCAAGCTGGAAGCTACGCTTGAAGCTCGAAAACAATTTGATTGCGATTGGTTGACCGCAAGAACATATAAACAATAAATATTTATACATGGGCAATGGTGTGCGGGAATGCGACATGAAAAGATATTTCCCCTGCGAGCACATAAATTTCGCCCTCTGCTGTGGCATAAAGCCAGTGGCTTAAGTGTTGGCCATATGTCAACCAAGGACTTGGCCCGTCTTTACATACATGTGTACATATAGATTTATTTGTGCGAATGTACAGGAATCCGAAAGCATTAATCTCAACGACACTAAAAATCAGATATGGCGCAATCGAATCGTTCGCGCCGCCATTAATGTCGTAATATGAAAGCAATTTTCTTAAATTTTTCGCATATTAAACGCTTCTGCCATTAATAATGTTTTGGCAAGGGAAATATAGGGAGTGGAGTGGGTGGCCAGCGAAGAGAAAAAACCAAAGGAAAATTCTGTGCATGTTCCAAATGATCGCTTCAATAACCACAGAGACTATAAGAAACAGGCAAAACAGGCAGGGACCAGTGGACAGGGAGCAGGAAGCGGGGGGATGCGGAAGCGAGTGGCTGAATGAATAACTGACTGAATGACTAGCGGCCGGAATGAGGTAGCAGCAAGTGCATGGCAGATTGAAGTGACGGACTAAGAGATTGTTTGCTCTGGCCGGCCCTTTGCACATGATAAAAATTTATTTAGACCAAATAGAAAAGAATGAGACTGGCGGGAATAATAAACTACAACGACCAGTAGTAGTCGGCCCAGACACAAAGTGAGAGGGCCAATCGAGAGGGTCAGGAAGTGCCGGGCAGCCATTGACAGCAGGGGAGAGGCGAGGCGAGTGGGGTATGCCACAACTATTGTCTAGATTGCCTCCGTGCATGAGTCCTTACTCGGCTGCAGGAGATCCTTGCTCCGGGCACTTCAGTTCATCCATCCGTCCGTCTCTCAGGCAGCCACTGAATGGCAGCAGCGACAGGCCTCCGACGATGACTGCATGCAATAAAATATGTCCATCAAATGTTTCCTTTCATTCCTATTTCAGTGTTACGTTACGTGTGTTTAATGCTTTATTCTTGGGCCCTGGGATGTCTTGGCTTCGAACTACTTAACATTTTATATGTTTAAGTATAGAATATCAAACCAGATAGTTGAAGTTGTCTTTAAATATCACAAGGATTGAGACGTAGGGGCAAACTAAAATCAATATAGTTCTTAAATATTTAATCAAGCAATGTTTTTATATTGCAGGGGTATTTTCGTAATATACTAAATTTATTAGACCAATTAAACAAACAGCAACTAAAATAAAGTGATAAAATTCATTTTAAAAATACGTTTATTAAGTTGATTTTAAAAATTATTTATTTCCACAAGTATTTTTGTATTATTTAAAATATTTATAATATAATAAAAAACGGTATTTTAATAATGAAATATTTTTCTATTGTTCTATGTTGTATTGTTAGTTGTTTGCAATACATTTTAAATGTAAAAAATCAACTTCTTATTTTTTGTATTGTTAATAATGTGCTCTGCTAAAAATTCTTTGTCCTAAATATTTTTAGATAATCATAGATCAAGTTTTAAGATCGAAAAGCTATAGTTTTTTCTGGTAATATGAATGATCGGGCTTATCGATTGTTTTTTCGTAAACTAGAACTATATTTTCTACTTAGCTGGCACATTTAAAGGGTATTTATGACTTGGACATAGCCTGCATTGGCACAAATCTGTTTTTTTTTTTAGTTTTACGGACTTGTCCCTCGGACTACCCCCACTACTGCCGCTCTGTGTTTGTCTATTGGTTGGATGGTTTTGTTGCTGGTCGCTGGCTCGGCCGGCCGACGTTTCCGTTTCCGCTCGCTGTACGCCATGTTGGTTTTGCCATTGCCCATTTGTTGTTTTTGCTGTTTGTTGGGCGTTCTTTGTGTGGGTTAATGTGCGCACTCGACTGTGCGCAAATTGCTCAAGTGTAGTTCAAGTTGAGACCTCTCTCCCACTGCCTCCCACTGGTCTGACAGCTTAAATATTTCCACAGAGTCTTTTTTTTTTTTGCGGAAGGAAAGAACCTAAACACAATTTTTTTTTATAATTGCCAGCCGGACCATTAGTTTTATCATCATTATTTTGTGCTGAGGGGGAACCTCCGTTATTCTTATGATTATTCTTATATTGCCCCACATTGGCACCTTTCCGGCGGTGCCCCTTGCTGCTTATCTGCTGTCCATATTTTTGGTCGCTTATTGTGCTGTCTTACATTCTTATCATTATTAAGGAGCAGGACGACACTCGGCGGACGCGTTGACAAAATGACAATGGTAGTGGGAGGGGGGTGGAGATGGAACAGGAAGAGCCGAGTGTGGGGGACACACCGTACAAGGGACTTGAAAAATGCTACCCAACTTTGGGTTGATTTTTTGGTTTGCGTCTTTGTTGCCTATTGATTTGCCTTTTGTCTATGCCATCCCAGGGCCAACATCCTTTCCATCTCTGCCATCTTGACGCTTCTGGGCCACCTTTTGGGTCTGTTTATTGGCGCTACCTTTTTCGCCTTTGTCAGCGTTTTGTCCTCTTCCACGGCTCACCTTTAAGTTTCCCTTACCTTCGTCCCCATCCCCGTCCTCGCTTTGTATATTTGCAAATCATTATTATTTTCTGGGGACATCTTCTCCTCCAACAAAGATACATGAGATGTCTTTTTGTTCTTCAGTCGTGTGTCAATTTTTTCTACCGTTATTTTATGTCAGTTATTTCTCTCCGGTTTTTTTTTCTTGGTTTTTTTAAGGGAAAAGCAATATTTCTCGTCCTTTGTTGGATATTGCTTATGGCGAATTTTATCGTTGCTTGCCAATCTAAAGATTGTCGAGGAGAGATATTTGGCTTGGAGAATGTGGGGTTGACAAATGGAAATGGTAACTTTTTGTTTGCGTAGATGTTTTATGTGCAGCTCCGGGGGGATCCTGGGACTTGAATTGAATTCGGTAATGCAACCCAAACGGCAAATGCCTTATTTACTGATTAAACTTATACTAAACTTATATTTTAAATATTTATGTATTTATTACTAAGGTAAAAATAGTTATCTTTACTTTTTAAATCATTGAAACATTTTTAATTTGTAAAAGTTTTTAAAGAAAAGTAGTTGGCAAGAGAAATTCAGATTCCAAGAAACTGAAGCTGACAATGTAAGTCAGCCAATTTATAAAAATTTTTTTACATTTAAATATCAACATATAGGGAGGGCTTTAAGAGAGAAAGATTACATTATATTTAAGGTTAAACTAAGATCGTTCCCTTGGCAAAGGAACTTCATTTTAGTTTTAATTTTAAATTAGTATTTGTAATGTTCTCTATGACAGCTTGCTTTATATTTTTGGACCTGTGATTTTAATATTCATTCATTTTATCGGGGTCTGTAAATAAATTATAATAATATTTAATTTTATTGTTATTACTTATGCCAGTACTGCTTGAGTATAATATTGTTCTGGCTGTATTATACATTTTTAAATTAAAAGATTCACAAATATCTTTAAAGGCCAAAAAGGTTAATTTTTATGTAAATATAAATATATTTAATTATGAATTAATGTAACAACAGATCCCTAAACCTAAACAACCCTAAACAATATCGTGAATTTGAATTGTTATTTCTAAGTTTAAATAATTGTAAAACAATTGTACCCAGTAATTTGTTTGTATTCGGAAGTCCTTACTGAAATACAGTACCGAATACCTCTTATTAGGTTAATCAGGGGATTCATCAACAAAATTAAAAGTTTGAGTCGTAATATTTTATTATTCCACTCCGAACTGTCGCTTCAATAATTACTCCCCTTAAACTCCATGACTAATGTTGTCAAACCACCTTTTGATTCACCCAGAGCCCCAGCCCCTCAAAACTTTTCCGGCAAGGTGACGAACTTGCTCATCTCTCTTTCGGGAAACTTTTCTGCCCAAAATTGAGTTTTCCAAACCCTGCGAACATGAACATCTGTGTGAGGTCTTAACAGGGCGCGTCGCCTTACAACTCGATAATTGCGGCTTCAACTTGACTTTAACGGAGAAAAAAAAACCCGAATAAAAAGAAAATGAGAGTCGAATAAAAGAGCAAAAGAAACTTGTTCAACTTTTTAACTAGCCTCCAAAACTAAAAACTTTTCAATACTCAAGCCAATGGAACCAATGGATTCACTCCCCCCTTCCCTCTCTTCTCAATTGCAGCTGCTGCCCACTGGAACGACGGAGCCGGAGCCTAGAGAAAGGCGAAATGTGCTTCCATTAGGAGCGGGGAAACCGAAACTGGAGAAGTCGCAATCGAAATCGGAATCGGAGGAGAAAAAGTGCAGCGCAAAATCTGCAAACCAAATCCAACTTAAGTCACATCAAATTAAAATCAACAAGCGGAGAAGGACCAGCGGCGAAGGAGTCAAGGAAGAATTATAAAAAAAAAATATTTATAGAGACAGAAAGGGCGAACCGGGAAAATGAAGTGCAATAAAAGTCAAATGGCCACGTTAACAATGTGGAAAATTTTTATGGTCCTGCTCCTTGCGATGGCTCTGCTAATGCCGGTCACATTAGCGCGCCTGCATTCCACTTCCGGCGTTGGAATGTCCGGCGGAGGCAGCAGCCTGGGTCCTGGCGGAGCAGGTGGCGGCGGCGGTGGAGGCGCATCCTCTAAGGATTCACACGGTAAGTCCACCTCTATCCCCCTTAGTTATTTTATTTTCTGATTATTTTAAATGGTCCTGGCTGCAGCACTGCAGAGTCCGAAGTCCGGGCATGGGCCAGGCCAAGTCCAATAAATAAATTTAAATATTTAACTAACTTGCATTCGGAATGCGAACCACTCGCGACTCGTCCGGAGTTGCCAAAAAAAAAAAGAAAGAAAAAATACGGAAAGCGGGAGAGAAAACTTTAGCACCTCGTTGCAACGGGAGGCACGTTGTCCTGGCACGTGTCCTGGCATTTATGATTTCATTTCGCTCCGTTGTAAGCCGCGCCCCAAGTGGAGCTAGTTCGCCAGTATCTTCTCGTTTGGCTGACTCTCTAAACTGTCCATTAGCACCAAAGCAAATGATTGCTGAATTTTTAGAAGGATGTCGAAGGATTAAAGTTATAGAGGTTGGGAAGGTATAAATTACTTTGTGGATGGTAAGGGATTCTTAGGGCATTATCTGGTAATCGAATACAAACCTCATTTTAAATCATATTTTTTAGTAAATCCATCACTGCCACATCTTGTGTAGAATAAAAAATTTAAAAAATGGTAATCCAGGATCAAAATAAAGAACGAGTAGTTGATTGAAAACTTTATACCTCCGAGTTTTCCACTTTTTCTTCAGTCTCCCTCCTTCTTTTCCAGTGACAACTCTTGGCTAAGCTCTCGCCACAGGTCTTCGGCAAGTCTTAGGCCGGCCCAAAAAAAAAAAAAAAAAAACAGCTTTCAGGTGTTTTGAAGCTCAGAAGAGCTATTTGACAAAACTGCCAACCAAAAGCTTGGCTATTTATTATGCCCACAGGATGTGAGCACACACACACAGACACCACACGCACTCACACAAAGGAGCAAGGTGAACTGCGTAAATCATTTCCACTTTATGCGCTCTCTAAGCCCGGTAGTGTCAACAAACTGCAGAGACAGAGAGAGCAAGAGAGGGATGAAAAGGATGAAAAGGATGGGGACCAGCATTATGGAGCATTAAAAACAAGAAAGAACTATGTGGCCAAGAGCTACGGCTAAAACATACCCAGTACCCAAGCCTGGGCAGAGTTTCTTTCCTATAAAAAACTCGAAGACTTTGATATTAAAAAATTATTTGCTTTTGAACCATTAAAATCGAACATAAAAAAATTTTAAACAAATAAACTAAGGTCTAAGTAGATTCATTATGTTATATTATAATTTCTATATATATTTTCCATATATTTTATAAATATTAATTGCTTCTCGTACCTAAAGGAAAGACTACCTTTACACTATACATTTCAAGAATCAAAACGGATTTCTTAGCCCTGGAATAAATTTTTCCAAATGCTATATACCCTTGAGTCGGCTATAAATAGAACGAGAGCAGGGACAATCTCTTGGCAGTCAAAAAGTTTGGCCGTTTAGAAAAGTGTCAAGCATTTTATCACACGAAACCTACCAGAAAGCAGCAAAGGACAGCAGCAACAACAGCCATAATAAATCTTTAAGGAGCTAGGAGTAAGGAAGGCCTTGTTCTCCTGCCACCTTCTTCTCCTCTCCTTCGTTTTCACCGGCTAATGCATTCCTGCTAAACAGTTGCCCAAAAAAGTATGCAGCCAACTGGGAAACTCGACTGACTTACTGACTTACCGGACGAATTGTCGACGCCGCGCTCCCGCCAACAATTTTCAAAAACTTGTCAACGTGTTGAGTGCAGCAGCCATGTGGCCAAATGCTCGGGGGACGGGAAAAATGTGGACGGAGCCCAGTCATCGCGTCACCTTCGTCGCACCTTCGGGCTGCAAACTTTTGTGGCCAGGCAACACGTTTCGACCGACGAAAAATCCCTTCCGCCAAAAACAAACACGCCGAAGGAAGGACTTGGTGATTGCCGGTTTTTGTTATGCCAGGTATACGTGTTCCCCGCTGGAGGTTGAAGGATTAACCCTTCAAAAATTCTGGTTTTGTTGGTTGAAGAAAATGTATAACTCCGATTTGTTATATAATTTTTTGTATATAATGCTTGAGGTTTCTTTTTAACAGAAAACTGCAGTTATTTTCTGCTGATACTATGCTTTAAATTATTTACATACATTTTAAATGGATTTCGTTTTCCGTATGTAACTTGATCAAAACCTGTTATTTCCTTTGCTTTCCAAACTAAACTATATAATTAGCTACTTCTTTGGCTTCGTTGTAAAACTTTGGGCCCTTAAAGAGCTTGACAAACATGGCTAGGGTTTTCACCTGACTGGATTGGCCTCCCCCAGCTTTCCTTAGAATTTTTAATTACACAAAGGGATAAAGTGACAAGGTGGCTGACAGGTTAGCAGCAGCAGTGGACAGGGCTGTGGCACGCCCACGAATCCGTGGCTTTAATTAATTAAAATTGAACGCTGAAGCTTGGTCTCTATCGTTGTGTGAAAAAAAAAATAGAGAAGAATACAGATATTTCTTTGTGTATAACAAACCCTTGATGTATATTCAAAGGGCTTCAAGCATATAGTCAAAATTTGAATTGCTTAGCTGGTAGTGTTTTCCATGTCTTTGAGGCAGTATGGAATGGTTTTGCTGCATTTTTGGTTCCTTTGTGAACAGAATTTGCGAATTATGTCGCGCAATTTTCGCAAAACATCAAAATGCAGCAGCGACAGCAGCGAAATTCAAAGAATTCACCACAAAAGCTTTTAAGACAAAGGGTTTTGCGGAAATTCTCAAAAAAAAAAAAAAAAAACAGAAAAGCATTGTACGCAGCAGGGCAGCAGAAGGAGGCCGGTGGGCTAGACGACAGATCACAAAAGCCTTGATACAAGGAAAACATTCACCGCGCAGCCTCAGATTTTGGAAGGAACATTTCGACCAAAAAGCCAAGGAAAATGAAAGTTTACACGTCGCGGCCAGGCGTCTTTTTTGTATGTGTCTGCCCATGGCTTGACTAAAATATACTAGGAAAATTTCTAAAGAGTCGCCATGGAAAAGGGTTCTTTCAAGGCGAGAGAGAAGGTGGCACAAGGAGTGTGGGTGTGGCACAGAAGCGGGCCCTGGTGAATGGAGCATGAAACCAACTTTTGGCTCCGTTGCCTTGTCGCCTGGTCTTGTATTTTTGTGACTTTCATTTGCCATAAATTATTTTATGTTATTACTATACAATATAGACCAAGGAGGAAAGGCGAGAGGGACAGGCAACATGGAAGGTGGTTATGGTTTTGCAAGGTTAAAGTAGAAATTATTAAAAACACATATTTAAAGAAAGAGATCTATTATTAAATAAGGCATTAACCTGGGATAAAGCCAATGAGTTATTCTATTATTATTATAAGAAAATTCAAACGTTGTGTATTAGGTCGCTTATAATATTTTATTTATTGGGTTGTAAAAAACTTCTTAGCTCCCTAACCAACATCTCTACGAATATATATTCCTACAAAGCAATTGATAGCAAACCAATAAATTAAGCCGTATCAATTCCGAAACGCTTATCGGTGTGGATTGGAGTTCATTGTCGTTTAAGGACTGTCAACCGTAACTCATTAGAATGCCGTGCCAAAGCAATTATTCTTTACTTGGAAATTCAATCGACGTTTACCCGAACCAGAACACAATTAAGGCTAAACTTAACTGCATTGATCTATATAAATACAACTACGATTAGCTGCCGGCTGGCGGGAAAGGCAATTTAAAAATAGGGAAACTTTCTTAGACAAACAACTGGCGAGGAAAGCATTTTCTATTTGTAGGCACGGCAATGTCTAATTTTCCTTGACTTCAGGTAACATCAAACATTCAGGCACAAATTGAGTACCGGGAAACGGAAAAAGCCAAGTCCCAGGACAAACAACCCCTTCGTTTTATTGCTGATGATGATGATTTCGTGCCCGAAGAACTCTTTAATGGATATCGTGTTTTATAATTAATATTTATGGCCAATAAACATACGACGCTGCATTAGGAAGGGAGCAATAGAGCAGCAAGTAGGAAGTAAGGCAATGTAAATATATATAATATATATTGCAGACTCTGTGTGAATTTATACACTGAGTCCGACTTGACCGGATTGGAGGACTCCGCCTCGTTTCGTGCTGACCAGTGATTATGTAATAATTAGCTGTACATTAACTATTTGTAACCATGAAATTCCGTACGGCAAGCAGCCCATTCCACGGGAAACTATCTGCATAATAAAGGATTTTGGTTCGTGTTTTGATTTAGGCACGACATCAAAACAAAATCAGAAAGCATTAGTCAAAGGAACTACGAATTACGGATACGCTAATCCGAAAGAAAATAACATTATTTTGTGTTCAGTAATAGAACTTTTTAATTGAGTTCCTGCTTAACCTATTAAACTATTTTCCAAGATTAACATGAACCGAGAAACTTGCGCCATTACATTGCCGCTTTAAAAGTTCTTTAACTTGTTTCACAAACTTGGTAAGCTTCCTATTAGGGCAGTTTAATGGCCCTAAGAAAATATTTATATTTAATTTTTAGTGCAATTTTTACGTGAAATTTAACACCAATATAAAAGACCGACTCCGGTGGCAGCTGGGGCACTGGCCAACACTCGTTTGGACATTTGGCCGCACACGCTGCGTATACGTAATGGCAATTGAAACGCGTCTCTGCGCGCTCTTTTGGGTGTGTGTGTGTGCGGGTGTGTGAAACTATAACAATAAATCTTATTTATGTCTTTTTGTGCGATTTTTATGAGTTGATTTCTGATACCAGTTGGAATTTTTCGGGGTTCACTTTCCCCGAATTGAGTAAGAATAGTTTAAATAAATGGCAGTCAAAAAATGTGTGTGCTATAAAATACAAATGCCCCGAGTGGGAGAAGGAGGAGCAGCAGGCAGCAGCAGACGAGGTTGCAAATGCGTTGGTCACGCTTGGCACTCAACCATCCCCACTCCCTCCCCCAAAGGACTCCTCTGTAATCTAATTTAAGCTGCCATTAGTGTTTAACACTGGCGTGGCCGACGAGTTCCTCCAACGAATTGCCTCTTCATCAATCAAAGGCTACGGAACCCGGGGAGCAGGGGTTCCGATGTGGGAGCCTGTGCGTGTGCCCGCTGCGTAATTTAAGTTGTGAACTCGAGTAAAACACGCGCCGAGAGCATCAAAAATATGCTTTGAATGTGGCTCACAAACATTCATTTGCGGCATGTGTTTCTAATGCGCCGTGCCGGTGAATTAAAGTTGTCGGCGGGGGCGGCAGGAAGTGCCAGCCAAGCGTTCGGTCGAGCAATGTTTGTTCGCCTAAACTCTTAGGCACAGAGTAGCAGGGGGACGAGATCAAAGGCCCCTATTTGAAAGCAGTTCATGGGAATTAAAGGTCTTACATTTCCATATTATTTAAATAATAATAAATAGAGCTATAAAATTGTACTGATCTGAACAATCTGATACTGAAAAGTAAGAGCTGACTATTTATTAACCAAAAAAGCATCTTGGTTAAATAGAGAAAAATATTTTCTAATTAAATGCCGCTCAATTTACACATAACTTGCCAAATTATTTTCCGTGTAAGGCCAGCCAAACCCCTGCCAAAGTTTGTTTAAAAGAAGGCCATGAAAATGAGAGAAAAGGCGAATAAGAGGTGGGCCCGATGGGCCAGCATTTAACATTAGCATACTCCAAAGTAATTGATTCCTAAACTTGACACCTTCGCCCGGCTAAGCCGCTTAAGCCAAGTCAAAAGTTGGCGACCCTCTTGTGTCTGCCATGGCTGAGTGGCCACCCTTTTTCGCCGGCTCCATCGATAGGCGTAAATTTCAGGCAACAATATTCTCTCGTTACAAGGTAATGCGATCTGGCTCATTAAAAGATTGGCCAGAACGAGGCTGGCCATTTGATTAGGCTGCTTGTTGCGGCCATTTAAATGCCATTTTGTCTGGCTCTCTGCTCCGTTGCAATTAGATTTAAGTGCGGCTGGGGCGCTGGTAAATATGAACAGCAAAATGCTCTTAATTTATTGCGACACTAATATACATTAATGTCTTGGGCCAACTGCTAAGGGACACCCCGAGTGACACGGCCCGGGGTCACGGATCCGAAAACTCGGCAGGCGGCATAGAGACAGTCCTAGACACAATTAAAACTCCATGGCCCAGAGAAATGTTAATGACAACAGACTGCCACAGAGTGTACTAGCAGAAGTTTAGTATAAGCCTCAGTCTGTGACTCGGGTCCTTCTTGCTGTCCCTCCGTCCCGCCGTCTTGCCCCCGCACTGGGTAACGACTCTGGCGAAGCCTGCACAAATTTTTCGAAACTACCGTAATTTGCATATTTTAAGTTGACTTTTATTGCATTAAAAATGGTAGTGGCTTTGGCCATTGCGGCCTCAGACCTCAGGGCGTTGGTCTTAACCGAAAAAACACATTCACAGTGGTTTAATGTTGTAAAAGGTTCAAGACAATTCAAAGTGGGTAACAAGAATACAAATCTGAGTGGGAATTAATATTGCTGAAGGGATTAATTATTAAGAATTTTGCGTTTTTTAATAACTCATAAAATCATGACTATAATCTCGTTGAAAATATCAAAAGTACTACTTAATATTTGAGCAATCTTTTTTATTTTTGTTTAATATAAGTAAGCTTTGATATTTTTTAACCTGCTTTAAATTATTAGTTAAAATATGTAAGGTCGTTTAATTTACAAGTGAAAAGGTTAATATTGATAAAAATGATTAATATCTATTCAATTCTAAATTTCTTTATATATTTTAAGCTGTCGAACAATTATTAAAGTAATTTCAAAATAGCTCTGCTTTTTCTTTACTGTATTTTTTTGTTTGATAAAATATTTATATTTTTTATTTTAATATTTTCTTAATTATTATCTAAAATTATTATAGTTTCAAGTCTTTTAATCGACATATGAAAATCTTACATCCATGTAATAACAAATATTTTTGTAACCAGTGTAACCGTCTGCATTTCTGGCTCGTCCATAGCCGGCCTTCAGCTTTTTGCTACTTCTTGGTTTTTCTTTGCACGCCGGCTGACCCCTGTGGAAAACTTGTAGGAGACAGATTGCAAAAATACAATTAAAATGTTTTAGTGAAAATTAACTGCAGTTTAAATAAAATGCTACGTTGGCCAGTAAAATACGTAAGCCAAACTGTCGTGTTTCCGGTGCCGTTGTTGCTGTTGCTGCTCCTCTTGCTGTTGATGATGACGGCACTGGTGGTGGCAGCAATGTTGCCTCGTGTTTTCCTTTGGTGGTTTTAGTGGTTTAGGGTTTACGTTAAGTATACGCACTGAGTGCACAGTCAAGTTGAGCTCACCTGCCCGCGGGCCAAGAGATGTTTGCCCTGCCCTGCCCTACGCCTGGTGTGGCCTGAAGGGGATTTTGCAATTTGTTGGACTTCTTCTCGGTCGTCTTAAACATCGTCGTCATCATCATTATCATCAACAGCTGCTTGTCTACTTGGCAGTATTTTGTTGCTGTTTTGCGGCTGGCCTAGAAAGTTAATTGAAAAAAAAAAACACAAAAAAAACAAGAAGCGAAAAACGAGAGAGGAGAAAATACACCCAAGGAAATCCAGCCAAGCGGATGGCTGTGTGAGAAAAGGTTTAATTTAAATAAACTACACAGTCGGCTGGCTCTTTGAGGTGGCCGTGGTTATGGGCCTGTCCAGGTGTTCCGACCTGCTGCGGCTTAGCTGTGTAACCAACGACGTTTAGACGTTTTTAGTGCCTCATCCAGCGGGGACCAAGGTAACTGGAAATTGACTGAGGTGGCCTCCAGGGAATATAGTGAGAGAAATCGATGACTGAATGGAGAATTAAGGTATGGGCGCTTGGCTCTGACGGCTTAATTTTTATTCGGTGCTTAAATAGTCAATCCCATTACACGAGTGACTACGATTGTAAGGTCAGGGAAGTATATTTATAGCTTTTAGTGTGTCTCCTGCCTTGATAATAATTTCATTTAGGCTTTTGATTTATGCCAACAATAAAGATTGCTCCAATAGTTATGCGATTATGGAATTACATTTATGTTAACTCAATTTGCCAAAGATTGCTCCCAATGCTTGTCTTCAGTTCTTTTGTTTGCCGTCCCCAGGCAGCCTTCAAAATCCAATTAAACTTTAAAAGTCATTGCCAAGCCCTGCCACTCGCACCTCAGCCTTCCTCCTTATACGTGATGTATGCGCAATTTAATTTTTAATTGCCCAAAAAACGTGCATATACACACAACACTTTACTAATACTGGGAAATTATCGCACTGCGCCAAATCTACAAACAAAAATGCGAACTCAAGGCCCCGCACGTCTATAACCTTGAACCTTTTGCTGGAAACGGGGAGGAGTTGTCGGAGAAAGTTGGAGGAGAAGAACTCTGGCAGGCAGGCAAACAAGAGCCTTTGGCTTTTGTCGTAACATAATACGAGGGCATTGTCTCCGCCCGCCTTCCTTCGCTGCTAATGTCGCCTGTCTGCGCCTAAACGTTGTAGGAAAATACCCTTTTATAAAAATTGGGTAACTGAACTTTATACTTGATGCTCATTTAATTGAGATTTCTTACTAAATTTTTAATAAATAAATTTATTTATTTATTGTTAAGAGAAACATTTGCTAGCCTTAGAATGTTTCTAATTATGTTGCACCTCTAAGTAAAATAAAACCAAATACTTCGGGGACGAATAACAATAGTATTAATAAAATTATAATAAATACAACTATAAATAATAACTAGCATGACATTTAAAAAATGTTGTAGGTTTCATGTCGAGTGCTGGCTATGTTTGAAATAATTAATCGAACTCTTTCTATCTATTTATTAAACATAAACATGATTAACTCACCAACATCCCAATTTTAATAATATACATTTGTTAATTACATTTAATAAATATTAGACTTGTAAATTAATCCACTGAAAGCTATAATCGCACATTTCAAGGGCATTCTTAGTCTTATCTAGACTTGGTCAGGACTTTCTTTCTTTTCTTCTTTGCCAGCGTTTAAATTGCGCTTTGCACTAATAAGCAAAAGTGTCTAACGTAGCGTAACTAAATGCGAAAGGCAAACATTTCATTAACAAACACGCACCAAAGGGTGGCTGCTGCTGGAAGGGGGGGTCAGGCGGTGGATAGGTTGACAGTTATGTGTGCTTTGTATATATTTATACCATCCCCGCCGCCTCTGTGTCTTGGCGCTGAGCTTTAGCCAAAAAGGGCTGCCATTTTGCCGAGCTAGCACACATGTTCACACATAGACACGTATCCAAGTATATGTATGTCCTTTTGCCTTTTGCTATTTTCGTTCAACGTATGTGTGTATGTGTGGGTGTGTGTAAGTGTGTGTCTGAGGGTGTGTTTCAAATTTCATAATATCTTTCATTTCATTCTTTTTGGCTTTACTTTATTTTAAGCTCTTTGCTTGATTAGAAGGTGTTGGCATAAATGTCCTTTGTCTCTGTCGGTGTGCCAGTGCGTACACTTTAATTAAATGGGATTGAATAAATTATTTATAAATATTACTTAATTTAGTAAAAATCTAAATATGTTCTATTGAAATTTTTCAACGAAATATGAGAGAAGTTTGATATAAATACCCAAGAACTCGCATTTAAAAATGATATCGAAACGTTTTCAGTACAACTTTTTTTCTGGTGCATTTTGAAATACATTTCCTTGGCTGCTTTGCTTCTGTGTAATTTACATTTCGCCCTGGAAGGCGACAAAAGTTTAATAAAACCTCGTCGAGTTTCCGCCCAATGGGGTGTGTTTGGATAAATATATGCGTGAATTGAGGGCGGCTATGGAAATAAGTAGCATTACCTGAATATGCATTGGCAGTGATGATTTCGTTAGCCCTCCTGGTTAGATCTCTCCATTGGCAGAGGGATACATCATGCTCCCACCTAGTCGTAAAACAAACTTTGCTCAATCCATCCGGCTCCGCCCTGGAACATATATATTCAACCACAATCAAATTCGCCCGCCCGCCCGCTGGGTTACATAAGCCACATAAAGTTCTCCTCTCTCGGCAGCTCGGCAGCTCTCGGGGTGCGTTCAACTTTACGTATTCAGGCAGCTATAAATGTCATATTTTATCTGCCCCACTACCGCTTTCCACTGACACGGCTGATGCTGGCAATGCCGGCGATGCTGCTGCTAAAAATAACAATTTCTAGGGCAAAACTTTATTAAAAATTTATTTAATGTTTACCAGAGTCGTTGGCCATGCCTTTTGCGCTTTAAAGTTCCGCTGGCCTCCAGTTGCGTCGAGTGGCGGGGCTGACAAGTAGGCAACTCCAGCTGGGGGTTATCCGGCTTATTCCTGGCCAGGATCCTGGTTTGGGGTCAAAAGAGCCAAGGGCATTTCAAGACAAGCTCGCCGGGGCGTGTGTACGCGGTGCCTGGCAACGGGATCAAAGCGATTGAAATGGCCAACGCGAATATATTTATATAGTACCGATCCTGGGGGTAGAGCAATTTAAATTGAAATTGGCAGATTGGCTATAGCCAAGCAAACTCCAAGCCACTTTCGTGGGAAGTCGGGCTGGGCCCAGCCCACCTTAACCCAGATTTCTGCGCCAAAATGTTCGTGCCGGAGCCGAGTTAGGTGACTCGTATCATAAATCTGTGTTCATTAAACGTGTGTGGGCGCCCGTCTAACTTTACCTCCCCCGCAGCACAGCAGCCGACATCGTGCGACCTAAAAATGCAAAAATCAATACATCGGCAACAACAGGGCTAACAAAAAACTAAAAAATACTCTCAAAAACGTGCAACATTTACAACAAAATTTTATATTGTTCCGAGGCGCACACACAAACTATTTTGCATAAAATAAAATTTGTAGTAGAGGGTTTTTTTGTTTTTTTTTTTTGTGTTGAGGGGGAGAAAACTCAACATGGCACTGATGTATACAAGGCACGTAAATGGAATGTTTCGGTTGTCATTGTCCTTCCATATGTCCTTTTGTTGCTCGTTTGCTTGGCGCCCAGAGACAAAAGTAAGAGGAATCTCTGTCAGTCAGCCGCGCTAAATATCTCTCTCGATGCATACATTGACCCAAATTTAAACAATTGAAACTGTGAAAGGATAAAAAATATAAAAGGACTTGTACTTTTTTTTTAAAGTGGCTGCAGATAAGCCTAGGGGAGCGGCGACTCTGTTGACGACAGGAAGTTTTTGAAACAAAAACAGGAGACAGAGCACAAACTGCCAGAGAAGTCAAACTAAACTGTTTCTTCAGCATGAAAACAGCACGTTCCATAAATGTAATTACATTTGTAAAGTTGTGTTTTATGGAGGATAAGGCTACGTTGCAATGGAATTAAGGCGATGAATCTTTGTTTTCAGCCCTATAAATAATTTATTTAATGGTTTTTAGACTAAGCTGAAACTGTTATTTCTGTGACTGAATAAGTTTACTTCTTCCTACTTCTACTTACGTTAAGTTTCCAGTTGGTTAATCAACATTTTCTATAATTTTCTTAGGCATTTCTTGTTTTTGGCCTTGTGGTAATGAACCGTAGTTTGCTTACGCTTCTACCCTACTTTCTGTCTACTCTTGTTGTTGTTGAATATTCATATTTTTGCTGATCTAGCAGAACACAAAAAAAAGAAAAAAACGTTATGAATTATTAAATATGAATGCAATTATCTCTTCGTCTGGTTTGAGCGACAGTGAAAGGAGAAAGAAATTCCAGCTGTCGTGTGAAGTGAAACAAGAGCAAAAATAAATGCAACTGCAACTCATATTCCATGCAAATGTAGCCCGGCCTGTTGTTGTTGCTCTCAGGTAGTTCAGGTGCACGGGTTTGAGCCCTATCTCCTTTTCTCCCTCTTTCCATCCGACTCTAACTATTTGTTATACGAGGCGTATGTGTGATATTTGTCCTGTGCAATGATGCGTAGCCAAGAGCTGTTGCGAAATTAGGTGACACACTTTCACTCTGCTCATAGTTTTGCATTTCGCTTCATTTATTTTTCTTCTTTTTTTTGTGCAGTTTTTATTTGCAATTTAAAATGCACTTTGCTGATGGTATTTTAAATGAGAATTGTTCCATCAGAAGCAGCCACAGCATTGCGACTGCAAATTGTTTTGTGAAAATGTATCTGAAAATGGCGCGCTTAGGCTAGCCCCTGAGTATAAAGATTGACATGCAGATAATGCTATAGAGAATAAAATGCTTGGGGTATGTAATGAGCCAGGTGAAGATACTAGTTTTTGATTATTTGGAAACTCAAGATTAATACTTTAGGCATTATAATGTAGCTGGTTATTCTGTTTATCTTCAGAAACATCTTTAACAATAGTTTATTACTCAAAGTTGTAGCCGGACATTTCACTCCTACTTCCGCTAGGAAATAATCCCCCAAGAACGTCACAGGCCACAGTAACGGAGTCGTAATAATGAGTTAGTTTCTCTTTCCGAGCTAAGCTGATCTCTACCCTCGACTTCTGCTAGAAGGCTAAGAGGAACAATGACCTTTACGCTCTTTAGCCGTTAATGATATTCATGCCTGGTTATTTCCTGGTCTGGACCTCGGCTTACTCTTCATTCCGCCGCTCCTTGATGTGATATCCTGGCTGTTGGCGGAGAGGAAATAACTTACAATTGACCTCGTTAGCAGCTGGCACCAGTGTGTGTGTGTAGCCCCTCCTTTGGCCTTAGAGTGTCCTGGCTGCGACCCTCAACCGTATTATATCCTGCTCTCGCTGGAGCATGTGTATGGGATAAGCGAGCCGGCAGTAGGTGACGCTGGGGATGCAGAAGCTAATACACTGATTCAATTACGATCTCGGATGGAGTTGAAACAGATGCAGATGACCCCGTTCCTTACGATATAATTTTACTCGTGCTTTTACGATTCCGCGTTTTACGTTGGACTTAAGCTTTAAGGGTTTTATAATTATTATTTCTCCCGCAGTTAATTAAATTTAAATTTACATTGTCTGCGTGCGTGCGATTCGAAAAGCATTCCTTTCTCGCATTTAAGTCTTGAAAATAAATTAAAAGTAATTGTGTTCAGAGTCCTTTGGGCAAATACGAAGCGCCATTGGAGCTAAACAAATCAACGCGCATGAAATTTTCAACGCTCGCAGCTTCTGCCCGCTG
Source organism: Drosophila ogumai (assembly GCA_018904815.1). Taxonomy (NCBI): domain Eukaryota; kingdom Metazoa; phylum Arthropoda; class Insecta; order Diptera; family Drosophilidae; genus Drosophila; species Drosophila ogumai. The sequence goes on along the minus strand of JAEIIJ010009052.1, from coordinate 25,468 downwards.
AGAAGGATCCCCAAGGACTCGAGCAACGAGCGGGGCGAAAACAAAAACATAACTTGTTATCTTTTTTTACGACGGTTTGGTTTCGTTCTTCGTTATTTTTGCTATTGTTGTTTATCATGTGTGTGTGTGTATATATACATAAATGCCTTTCCATTGCCGGTGGTTCCCCGCTGGAAATGTAAACGCGCTTATCATAGCGCCAGTGGTGCGAGTGTGCGAGGGTGCGGGCGTGTGCTGTCAAATGTCATTGCCAGTTGGTTATGTGGCTTTCGGCTCAGCGGAGGCAGTGCTGGCATCCGCGACAGCAAACAACAACATTGCTGACACATAACAATAAAATATAAGCGTTTATATTTTTGTTATTATTTGATAAACACCCTCACTTCGAAAAGGGTAGCACAGCTCGATTGGGATGTATAAGCAGAGTTTCTTAGAAATAACTAATCTTTAAAAACTGGAGAAAACACTGCAAAAAGTACTTAATCAGAAATCAAAATAGTAATGATGGATACACAACAAAATATCATAGGGGGACTTCCCATTCGTAGAGCATCCCTTTCCCATACTCAAAGAACATTTGCCCTGGCTATTCCGCAGCTCTGCCCGCAGTGGCCTGCAGGCTGTCGTCCTGGCCACCCGCGCTCTCGACGCTATAAGCCGGCCGGGGACAAAAGCCATCATAATAACTACACATCGGTGTTGACTGTCGCTCTTCTATTTGTCGATGCTTGTGCGGTAAGGTCACAGGAAAGTGGGTTGAACATTTGCAATATATATTTGCCCCGGCCGGCCCCCCTTTAAACATATCACCGCATAAGTGTTAAAATCGCTCATCATGTCAACTCGCACAGCTGCGGGCGTTTGCCATTGAGCTTTATGGCTATGAACTGAATGTGGGATATACGTATATATAAAATCGAGCCCGAAATACATGCCGAGCTAAGCACTTCGAGTGTTCCTCTTCTCCTTTTTCTAGGCCGCAGCTGTCGGCCATTGTTGTGGCATTTTAAGTCGGCTCAGAGCATCGCATCTCCAGCGGCAATGGAGGGGACAGATTTAACTCACAACAATTGCGGCCAATCCCCGGACTGTATTCGTCAATGTGCGCCCAGGACTTGGCCTCACTGCCAATTTTATTGAGCCAGAAAAATAACAAATAAATGGAGACAAGCCCCACATAAAACAGCAACCACTATGAGCTTATGCCGGACTTTAATCAGCATCAGCACCATCCACATTCAGTGTTATTTTGACATAAAAATCTGCCAAACTCTGAAATGATGATGTGTGGCGGTAAATGATAAATATTTATCATGGCAAATATTTACCTAGTGGGAATATGCATAAACAAATACAGTGACTGCCTCAAGGCTTTGGCACTATTGATTTCATAAAAAACGAAACTTTATACGAGGCAAAACAATAGACGTTATTTATTTTCTGTGTCGCCGTTTTTGTGGCATATAATAATAAAAGCTTTAAGAATTATCATGCAAAATTTAATGTTATTTTTGATTTACCAATTTTCTACCTACAATTCTCTTTCTTGATTTTGTTATGTATTTCCATGCCTTGAGTAATTAGTTTAGTTTATTTTTATTCCAATAAACACAGCCCACACACACACACATATGTGTATTCAATCAACTGCCACACACCCGACTACACCATGTGTGTGCTGTTCGCCTCCAATTCTTTCGATTCACCCCGCTGCGTTCGGCATTCCCAAACTCAACTCACTTCAATCATAACTGGCGTTGGTTGTTGGCTCGCAGAAAAAAAAGCTAAAAAGAAAAAAATACCACAAAAGTGTTTACATAGCGTCAAAGCGAAATATTTTATCGACACGCACATGCCGACACCCCATCGCATCGCACGCCCCACAGACCCACCGAACCACCCGTCCAGCCAATCTACCAACCGACTTGATTCGCATGTTAACAACTATAGGGGATGGGGGGGTGGAAAAGGGCCATGAGACCAAAAACCAAAGGGAGCCAAAAGGCGCAAAAAATTATTGCGCTTTATCTTTTGATTTAACCTTTTGTGCGACAAAAGCTTTTAATATGCAAATGACTAAATGAGCGTCTTGAGGCTATTGGCAGTCGGCGGTTGGGGCTGACTGGGGGTTGGTGGTTTGGTCAATTGGTACATTTGCACATTTCATTAACGTCGAACCCGGCGGAGAAGTCATTTTCCTATTCCGCTAGCTGCTAACTAGCTGACGTAGGCGACGACTCCACTTTGATGTTGAATGCACAGAGAAAAAACAGACTCAAGTCGAGGTTCTGTGAAATCCAAAATTGTATAAAAATTATTATTATTATTTTGGCAAAGACCAGAAATAGACAATTACAAAATTTCCAATGATTATTATACTTATATATTAGCTTTATTAATTTATTTATTTATTTCAGCGCTTTTATTTTAAACTCCATTTATTTTCCGTGTAGTTTAGCCTGTCTGTGTTTCTGGGTGAGTGTTAGCCTGCTCACTTGGCACACTTCAGCACACTTATTCATGCACATTTGCATATCATTATGTGTGTGTTTTGCAACAGGACCAGAAACGGGCCAGAATGCCTCGTTTTTCTCCATCTCAACTCTCCCGGAGCTCGCATAGTTTCATGGCCTGCCTTGGCCTGGCTCCTTCGGCCGTCATATTGCCGGGATTTAAGATTATGAGGTGGGTGAATTTTGTGGCTCACCGCTGCAGTATGTTAGTATGTAAATCTCTCCTCGTGCCAGCTCCATCTCCATCGGCCCCGGGGGAGGGCACAGGTCGCAGGTGGTTGGGGTTATTAAGTCGATTTGCCTTTAGCCAGGCCACCCGGCTTAAAGACTTTGCCCCAAAGCCCGAACGAGATGAAACACAAGCTCGGGCAGATGCTGCTTTGCAAAACTTTATTGGCCATCTTTAAATAAGCAAATATTATTTGTTTAGTTTTTGGTGCATGCTGAGACTTAAGTTGTTTTCAAATAATATTTATATGAGATTAATATATAAAAAGAATGATTTTAGAAACGAGTAAAATATTTATTATTGTACTAAAATTATTTAAACCTATTTTGTAAGCGAATCAATGAATTGGCTTATTTACCTTCCGATGAATTTGCCATCAAATATTTGGCTTGCCTCTAACAAAAGTCAACTAAACAAATTATATTTAAATTTTGGGAGCACTTAAAACGCCCTCAGGAGCCATAAATCGTCTGTCCTGGCCTGGCCACAACCAGAACCCTGAAGGGGAAAACAGACAACGGGCAAGGGAGCTGAGCCGGAAACTTTTTCGCCACTCCTGTCGTCTCATTATGCCTGCCATTTAAAACAAATTCAATATTCGCCATGCTTTTTTGCCCCCGACATGGTCAACACCTTTGAACTTTCCGCCCACAGTGCCTTCTGGCCTGGCCCAGTACAGACAGACGACATGATTGCCCGCAAATACCCAACAACGAGAAGCCCCAAAGCCTCGTTTCCAAGTTCCGGGTCTGGGTTCAGGACCAGGACCAGGGCCAGGTCAGGTCACAAAGTTATGGGGGAGGATAGTGAGGGGCATCTGACAGATTTCTGTTACTTTATTATAAAGCCGGGCTTAGTTGTTTGGCCCGATTGTTGCCTTAGCTGGCCGGCTCTGTTGCCATTGTTGCTGTCTATGCAGATTCCTTAGTTGAGCCCCAAATCGATTCAGTCGGACTGGAGATGGTATTGCTGCTGCCATTGCGATTGGTATTGCTTTTATCTCGTTTTCCGATGGAACCATTGCTGCTGCTCCTCCGGTTGTTGCTTTTGTACATGGCTGTCGCACCTGCAAACGTTGCTTCTCATCCAGCTTTCCTTGCCGTTGCATCCCTTTCAGCTTGAGCTCATCCCATTTGATTTTTTCCTGTTTCCATTCTTTCTGATTATTGCTTGTTACGTTTATCTGAAGTCTAGGCGACACAAGGGGAGGTGGCTTGAATCAAATATCTCTGGTATTGTGCATCAAATTAAATAACGATTAAATTGTATGAACTCGTACAATAATAAATCGTTTTCTTTATAGAAGAAAGTATGATTTTATTGTGAGTCCAACCTCTGAAATTTATATGTATACTCCAGCAAAATGGTTTTCCCTCCGCTCCTTAAACCCAATAAACTCGGATTTACATTTTCAGCCTGCAATCCAGAGACAAGTTCTTGGAAAATTTAATTGAATTTCATGACAAAATATCATTAGATTTGAATATTTTTTGCTGCTGCTGGATATCGTTGTTTTTTGTCTCTTTTGCCTCTGCAATTTTGTTTAAATTTTATTTCATGTTGGCTGTCTGCCAATTTGCCGTTAGCCTTCGTCCTGGCCAAATTTCAATTTGATTAAATTTGAAATATAATAAAATAAATGCAAAACTCTTTTTTCATTTCCTTCTTTGCCGTTGCCTGGCCTGATATGCCAGGTTGTCAACTATTTATACTTTTCATAGCGTTGGGTTTTAGCTTTACAAAATTGGATATTCCATGGTTGGCAATCAAAATTAAGTCATCGATTCGGCGATAATGAGGTAAGAGTTTTAATATCAGAAATGCCTCAGTGGTATAATGCAAAAGGCCAAAGGGGGAGAAATACCAGGAGGTTATATGGAAAGGGATTACTTACTGACAGTACTCGACACACAGTAATTTCAGCGGACTTAATGCGCAACCATAATGCTTGTAATTTGTAAAAAGCCAACCACATGAAACAGATAAAAAAAATATCGGCATAGTAAATCAGAAAAGTAAATATACATTGAAAATCAGAAAAAAAGGTCGAGGCGAATTGCTGACTGAATGTGGTTTTCTCAGAATTCTGTTGGTGTTTTTATTTTTTTTTTAATTAAAAATGGAGCAGCATGCGAGGAAATTTTAATCAATTGAAAATCGAGCATTAACTAGTAGAACACAAAAAAATATACAAATAAAAATACTAATTATTTTCAATATTATATCATTATGAATCATTTAAATTTTCTTTAATTTGTAACAAAATCATATAGAGTTTTATTTTGAACCTCTATTTTTATAATTCCCTCATAAGCGTAAATTTAAATATATTTTCGTCCAGTCTATGTAGCGGGTTATAGCGATTTATAGACTTTAATCTTGCTTTAATTTCATGGCCAGCTCCACCTATGTAACACTGCAATTTCCTTGAGCCCCCTGGGGCCTCATAAAAATACTCGACCCTAATGAGGCCGACGATTAATCGAGAAAAAAAAAAACAGAAAAGCCCGAGTAAACATGTTACATTTCCATCCCAGAGTGCTTCAGTCTGGTGACGTGTTAATGTCATGAAAAAAGCCACATTTGAGGATCTGGTTGCGTCATGGTTAAGTTTACCATTACGGGTAATTGCAGGGCTCGAGGCCCGCCGGCAATTATGTCTGGGAATAGAAATTGCTTTGCGACCGGAGACTCCTTGTTAAATATCAATTAAACCCACTGACATGAAGTTAATCCCCTCCGCCACCGCCGCCACACCAGCCCTTCGAAATATGCAACAAAATATGTGCAAAATGCATTTGACACAAAACTTGCGAGTGCGTCAAGTTGTTCTGAACTATTGTCACCCAAAACGTATACACACAGCCAGCGCAAAATTCCATTAAAGTTTTGCATTTGAAATTGCATCAACAGAGAGCTTCTAAATGCGGGTGTTTCAATGGGGTGGGTCAGGGGGCGTGTCAGCCCGTTGTGTGATGCGGCGTTGCATTGCGGTGTGCGTGTGTGTGTGTATATATGGTATATGGTAGCTGATACTGATTGAGGTTGTCTTAACCCAAGTTGGATATTATGGTGCGACTGGAGATTTATGTTATAATAATAATTTCAAGGATTTAATGGCGACTTTATAACAATATCTATTTAAAAATTGAATATTTTTTAAATATTACTATCCTTATATACGCCTACAGTCTTATGGTTTATATAGCTGAGAAATATTTTTAGACGAGGCTTAATCTTAGATATAACATTACTAATGTAAAACATTTTCTTTTTCGTCATTGCTTCATAAATATTAATAATTGATCCTTAGAATTTATGGGCTTAAAATAAACTTTAAAAATTTTATTTTGTAATGCCTTCTTAAATCATAAACTCAATAATACAAATAGTTATAAACTCATCTCTTAATTTCCACCAAATAATTTCTTTTTAGCTGCAAAATCATCACCAAACTTTAGAATTCATTTCCCTAGTTTAGATACGGCAAATCAATTTGGTCTTCGGTGCTCAATGGTCGTTATGGGGTTAATTCATGCAAAGAGGTTATGCAGCTCTAGCACTTCACTGCTTCATCTATGTTCGTTGTTATTTCATTTGGCTTTTCTCTCCTTTTTGTCAGCACCAGGGCGCCGGAGAGTCAAGACGAGGCAACGGCAAAAGCAAAAGCAAACGCAGGCGAGGTCGGAGGTCAGGAATGGCATTCCGAGTTGGGAGAGAGCCCAAGTAAGCCAATCAAGGCATTCAAAGAGAGCATATTTAAATAGCTTTTAACATGCACGAGCTGTCGAGAGCTGACTGCTGTAGTTAAGTGAAGGCCAAAACCAAAGGCGACACAAAAATGCAGCCAAAACGAGGAGAGCTGAGTAGAGCAGAGCAGAGCAGGGCAGACAATTTTGAGATCTGCCAGGGCGGGCCCGAGCAGTTTCCAGTCGTTTGGCCATGCAGTCAACGTTATGCATTTCGCTTCATCTTCTTGCCTTTTTGAAGTATGCCAGAACCAGCACCATCACCATCACCAGCACCTAGAAAATGCAATGGATTGCCTGGTTTGGAGCTAAGATTGCCCGACTAATGGACGCCCCGAAAAGGTGTCCAGAGAAATCCAAGGCTCATAAAAATGCCAAAGCAAAGGGGTTCGAAGAGATTCGATCTGGGATAAATCACTCAAAAAGAAGTCTTTAAAGAGAAGCGTGGCAGTCTGACCTACATTTGTAATAACCTGTACTTGTGCCAAAGTAGAATTTACATATAATTATAAGGCATTATAAAAATTTCTAAATATTGTGCTAATTACGCAATAGGCTCGGCAATCTGCTCAAATCGCTTAAAGACACCCAAGTGTCATAGGACACTTGAAACCACACACATTTTTTGGATTCTGTTTTCCGAGTCTGTATGGATCACTGCTGGTCGGATGCAGTGAACCAGCCTCTGTCCACAGAGGCGGCAGTGCTAAGCAAACAGGCAAAGCATAAAATATGCTGACACAAGCCCACCCACACCCATACATTTCGGGGGCATTTAAGCGCATATTTATTGTACAACGTTGCGTATGCGCAATAAATTTTCACAAAATTTCGACGCATTGTGGCAATAAAATGACATTTTTTCATATTTACACATAAAGTCAACGGAGAGAGCACAAAAACCAAAAAAAAAGGAAGAAAGAAAGAACAACAAGGGGAACTTGTAGGCTTAGAGAGAGGCGAGGCGCGATGTGAAGGATGTTACAACGATTTTTTATGGCCGCTTTTGCTTTTGATATGATTCGAAATATTTTCAGCGCAGACATTTTTATTTATATTTATATATACTTTTATCTACACGCATTTGATATAGGATGACGCGGGACAGCAGCAACTACAGCAACATTACCAACAAGAAGGGCAGCAACAAAGGCAGCCGCAGCATATGTGACAGCCGACACAGTTGTTGTTGCTGTCGTTGTGCGGCTTGATTCAATGCCAAAATGTTGTTGCAGCTAAAACGCCGCATGAGCCATAAAATAGAAGAAATTTAAGAGGCAAATAATTATGCTTCTGCTGACTTGGCAGAAAAATATACTGGTTGCGTTTTGAGATTACATTTGGTACAAAAGAGAGCAGGAAATAAATAATAATCAATAGTATCTCGATTATAAAAATTTTAAAATATTTACAAGTATCTATAAAATAAACCAAAGTAAATTAAGTCCAAAAAGTATCAGTATATTCGAAAGAAAATAAGCATTAACCCCTTTAGTAAAGCTTTATCATTGACAGTAGATAGTGTACTCTCCCGCTTATTCACCCAACCTATATGCCTTTATTTAGGATAAACTCCCCGGCTTCAAATCCTTGCTTAAATTCCTTTAACGTAACTTTCTGCAAAAACACAAACTTTAAGTCCGCCTGATGAGCTTTGTAAGTTTGCATCCAATAAAAGGGCCTAAAAGCCTGTCGAACCCAAAGGACGAAAAAAATGTTGGTGCACGCATTTGCACATGCATAATAAATAAATACGGACGCCCGCAGGCGGTTGCTAAGCCAATGGGGGCGGAATATGTGCGGCATCGTAAAGGGCGGCTCAAATTTACGCATTTGTAATTACGTTGGAATTAAGCCGCCATCAACGTTTAATTGCTAAAAGCTTTACTCGCAACGAGGCAGCCACGCATGCCGCGGTAACGTGCCCGCGCGAACGGCGGAGAAATGGAACATTTAATTAACAAATTTTACGCATTTATTTTCTATTTTCATGGCGATGCTGATGCTGTCCAACCGCACACAAACAAAAACAACGAAAAAATCCGGACGCAAAACCAACGCAAACCGTGACAACATAATTTGCCCGGAACTGAACCACAGTAAAAACGAAGGACATTGATGCCGTCGAGGGGAAATCAGTGTCTCTGCCCTGCCCCATCACGGAGCCGCTGGATAACGTGTATATGGTCTTATGGTTCCGCGATAATGCGGGCATACCGCTCTATAGGTGAGTCCCAGTTTCCAGTTTCCGGCTTACAGTTTCCAGTTTCCAGCTTCCAAGTCCCAGGACGAACGAGTCCATGTCTGGAGGGCTGAATTGGTCCATTGTCTCGGCTTATGCACACATATAATTAAATGCAAACGAGAGTCTCGAGAGTAGCTTCTACCTTTTTAAATCGTTGGGGGCGCCGACGCACATAAGTATGCTATGATTTCCCTGTCTAGCACTCCGGGGTGTGTATTTAGCAGGGCTCGTGTTCGCCAGAAGAATGTGTGATTTAGCTTAGCTCCCCGCCCCACCTGTTTTTGTTTCACATTTTTTGTTTGACTTTTGCTCGCCCTGTCAGCGCCATGGAATTAACTTAATTATGTTTACCTAATTTAGAGTGATTAACCTCGGGGCCCGACAAACCGCAGGAATTATGTGTAGTCCAAAATATTCGAGCAAGGCGTCGCCGCCAAAGATTAAATTACGGAAAATTGCGAAGCCAATGCAGGTCAGATCACAGGTCGACTGAAGTGGAGTCCCCGGTAAAGTGGCTGTAATTGCTGGCTCTTGGCTGAAAGCCTGCAAGGGGTTACTTCTAATTGCATTCACGGCATTTTCATGCTCCGTTGCGCCTTTTGGTTGTCAACCAAGGCATTTTTTTGCTCTAAGCTAAAGTTACTTGGTGCATTCTGTAAGGTTAAGCTATGTAGTAAAAAATCATGGAAACCTTAACTTTAATTTAAAGCATTTTAAAGCGCAGTAAAAGTCGCCAAAGGTTTAGCAAAAAAATTAAAAATTACTCTTTTCGAGATAAAATCCTTTAAGAAAAAATAACCAAAATTTAAAATTAAATACTTACCGAAATATATTTGAGGTACCAATATTTAACTTTAGTTTCAAGTGAGAGCACTTGAAATTTGAAATCAAAATCATAATTTTGTACTTTTATTTTTTGTTATTATTTTTTATGCCAGACTGAAAAAATGATCCTGAATAATAATTAGTAGAGGCACATTATTGCAATATTTAAAATAAATAAACAATAACGAATGTATGTACATATATATTCATTTTTTTTATAAAAAAACTCTCTCTTTTATACAAAATGTATTCTACTTTCACTGCCATTTGAAGACTTAATTTAATATTAAAGCTAAATTTTGTTTCTAAGCTTAAATTAAACTCATTTTTTTTTATTTCCTGGTAGTCGTTTGTCCCAAACATGGACTTAAATTTTCCGCAGAAGCGAATTGTTTTAGTCATTTTTGCCGCCAGACTGCGTCCCAGTTAGCCAAAGTCAATTTCTCCTAAGGGTATTTCTAAATTCAATCAGTCAGTGCGCTTTATTTCCTGTCCTGACAACCCCGGCCTTTGTCCTGTGGGTAGGCCCCACATCCTAGCAGCAGTCCCGGTGCATTTCCATTTCACTCAATTTGCCCGGAGTCGCGCTGCTCGCATTTGCGTATTATTTAGCCATAAACATTTTCTGCATAGGCTACGGGACTCCCTGCGAACTGTTATTAAGTTGGGCACTCTTTCGACAATTTTCCTTTGCACACGCGCCACTTGCTCTTTCAGTCGCACTCTCACTCCCATTTCCAATTAAATAAAGTCCAACTGCTTTTTAGTTTTTTAATTAAAATGGCGGCTAAGGGAACTAAAAAAATAATACAAAAAATTGGGTTAACGTTGTACACTGGGAGAAACTGGATGGACTTGGCTTAAACAGATATGAGATTACGCTGGGGAGGAAAGAAAGTAACCTTGGCAAGTCAATATTCATTAAATTGTATTCCCATGTTGTTTTTGCTATAGAATACTTTAAATACAGACTACTGAGAATTATATTAAATAATATTTAATACCTCAATGGCCACTTAGTCCTTCAAAATGATTCTTAAACTTTGCCTTGAGACGAAACTGTATTTATAATATAAAAATAAAATACATATTTTACCTTTTGTATTTGTATAAAATCCAAATTTTCTCCCAGTGTCCTTTTGGGGCTTTCCCTCTCGCTGTAAGCCTCCGGTATTGCTGTTGCCACTGTGGCTGTTGCTGTTGCTGCTCCTGGTGTTGCCGCACTTGAGCCGGCTGCCGACTGGCGTCGTGCCGCAATTAAGTTGTTGCATTCGCAGCGAGTGCGCAGGCAAGTTCGACGGTTTCCCGCATAAATTATTGTGTGTTGCATACAAAGGACGCTTAAATTTCACCCAGCCACAAAAAGCAGACGAAGTGGCTGCAATCGCAGCAGCCGTTGTGGGGGGCAGACAGGGAGGAAGGGCTGAAGAGCGACAGAGAGCGCAGCTAAGGACCTCTTTGGATAGACAGTCCTCGGTCTGGCTTCAAAATTTGACACTGTGGCAGCCGAAAATATAATTGACAGTGGTTGCTTTAATCAAATTAAACTCATGGCAGGCCAAAGTGAAGCCTGAAGGCTATATTTTAATATTTAAAAATTGCATTACTTGCTTTTCGGTAAGCAATTTAATTTAACTTGGGATATAGTAGCTTAAAATTTCAAATTCTATAATTATTCTGTAAAAATTTCATTGAGATTGCAGTTGTCTGTTGTCCTTTAAGCCCAGCAGCTCTTAAGAAGTTTGAAACTCTCTGGAATCGAAAACTTGGCCCATTAAACGCAGTAGTAGTAAGCTTAAATATTCACTGAAAATCGAAAAATATAATGTCGAAAAAAAAAACCCACAACAAAAAAGAATTTTATCTGCTGCGCATAAATTGCATTTGGCAAGGCTGTGCAAGACCCGGAGGCTCTGGCTCCTCTCCGCCCCTGGACTTGCACGGCCTAATGAGCAAACCGAAATAAATTACGCTAATTCTTGTGCAAAAAGTTTAGAGGCGGCAGGGGGGATGTGGGGGGCGGCTGACTTATATTGGCTATGGATTTCATTAATTCCAGAGTGGGTTGGAATTTCGGGGGCCTGATTCAATTCGCGAACCGGGCCCAAATTAAATATTAATCGTGGATGGGCGGCGGGTGTTTTTGTGGCTCCGTGTTCCGTGTTATTTAATGTATTTGTGTCTCTCGTCTTCCCCCCTCGTTCCAGCTTCGATGTGCGCGATAAGGAGAGCCGGAACCAGCCCCGACATTGGTCAGCCCCGGAGGTTTTTGGCTCACGTGCCAAATTCCACTTTGACTCGCAGCCAGCAACCTTGGAAATTAAGGTGAGATTTACCCGCGGGATCGAGAATCCGTGCCCATTAATTTTCAGTAGGGAGTGTGAGGAGGCGGGTGGGTTTAATATTTTAAGTAATCTGGAATTAAATGCGACATTGAATTGAAATGCAACGGAATGGATGCCTTCGTTGTCTATTTATTGGGGTCACTGAGCGCACTTTTGAATATGCCACAAATAGGAAAAATGATAGAAATAAGACAAAGTAAATTTTCTCATTTTAAAGGAATTAAATCAACAACAAATGAAAGTTTAATTTTTAATTTAAAATAAATATTTAGATTTAAAATTGATTATTTCAAATACAACCAGAGATAATAAATTCCAATTATTCTGCAAGTGGTAACATTTAAATGAAAGTCTGAAATGCGTTTCACAAAAAATTAAAAGCTAAGAAAAAACTGTGCAAAATAAAAGAGAAAGCCGAAATACAAGCAACTAGCGGAAGTAGCAATGGCGAAAACATGGCCAAGAAGAGTCGAGGAAACCGAATGGAATGTGGAAAACAAATTTAGATATCAAAAGTTGTTAAATTGCCTGGCGCACGCGAAATGTTTATTAATGTCTTGCATGTTTGCAGATAACTTGATTTAGCGTTTCTGTCATGCAACACATAGATAGGGCTATGTGTGCCGACTGTCGACGGTCGGTGTATAGTCCTACGTACTTATGCAACGTGTTTGCTACTTCAACTCATCGCACTCGCAGTCGCCTTCGCATCGTCTCGCCGTGGATTGCCCTTGCCAGAGCCAGTCCTGCCTTGCCTGGCGTTTGACTTTTTAAAGGCCAACTCGGTCGGGGTCTTAAGTGAGTTAAGCAATAAACAGCCAGCAGGGCGGTTCGGGGACAGCAGGTTCGTTAACGAGCTGCATTTTGAAATGAATGTGAAATGCACACGAAAAGGCGGCCACCATAAATCCGGCGATCGCTGCCGAGGGCTCCTTATGAGGGATAATTCCAGCTGGCCAAGGGGAGGAGAGGTCATGAATTATGTGCTGAAATTAGTCTGGCTTATAAATTCATTTTAATTGCGTTTCAATTGCGAGCCAATTAACTTTGCGCTGTTTATGAGTGCAAGCGAATGCACGAGGAGCCAAGTATCCTGGTTGTTATGAAAGGAGCAGCACACTCACTCCATTTCTGGGGATGATTTTCAGGCAGTTCCAATCAAAAGCCAGTCAGGTCAAGAGTCATTGCTGTTTGAACGAAAATAATATTAGAAATAAGTATTCCCTTTCCATTAGGTGACGGAATTTAATTTCTCTAATTATGAGTTGAGAGTCTGACTTCATTGCGAGACACATTAAGTACTCGTGATTCCACAGCGACATACCTTGTAAACCTACAATAATTAATTTAAATATTAATAAATCAATAGAGTTCTATACAAAAAATATAAAATGCCTGAATATAGGGTACAATAAACCAGCTGTTAACTAAGAAATTATGTTTGTGTATGATTTAACTTTGATATATAGAAAAGTGTCCTAAAAATAAATAAAATCCAACAACAAAATCAAAACACTATCAAAACATTGCTTAGTTATCTTAGTTGTATTTAGTAAAATGAATTAGCACAGACTAGATTTATTCGAGAAAAATTTCAAGCAGAAACTACACATTTTCTGAACAAAATCCTGACGTGCCCAATTCAATTATTAAATAAGTGACCGAGTTGGCTCGGACAAGTGGCTGAGAGCTCCTGAGAGAGAGCTCTTTTTCAGTCAGAAAGACAATAAACAGAAAAGGCTTATTGAAAACCATACCAGGCCAAAACAAAATTTTGTTAGAGTGACAGACAGAGGACTAAGGCTAACCGCAAACGCTCTCGGTGTCATGCAATAGTAATGGAAAATTATAAGGCTGGCTAAAGTGTTTCGAGAGGCGACAGTGTGTGTGCATGCTAATCGTCTGTTTACCCCCGTTGCAACCGCAAATAATAACTTACAATTTTTGCAGGATATCAAGCGTCATGATCAGGGCATTTACCGCTGTCGTGTGGACTTTCGCACCAGTCAAACGCAAAGCTTCCGCTTCAATTTGTCAGTAATAAGTGAGTGTTGCCCCAAATGAAACATTGGAAATGTATTCATGAGTGCCATTGAAAAATGTACCCTCCTCACCATCACCATCACTGCCCTCCTTTCATTTGTTTGTTCTTAGTCCTTCCGGAGCAGCCAATCATCCTGGATCGTTGGGGTCGTCAGCTGAATGGCACTCAATTGGGGCCGAAGCAGGAGGGCGACGATATCGTTATCACTTGTCGTGTGGTGGGCGGTAAGTTGAAAGTTGAGCTGCCTGACTACAAAGGACGAACTTAACCCCAATACCCCGATACACACACACACGCCCGACACACGAGCCACATCCGTATGCTCGGCTAGACAATTTCCTGTTAATTTCCTTAAAAGCTTTGACCGGCAAAAAGCAAAAAACGGCGCAGGACGAAAACGGCAGCAAATGAAAATATCACAAAGTCTGCTTTGGCATGGCTCGCTTTGGCCCCCAGGATTGGCTTGTGGTATTTTCTCAAGCTTGACTTTTTAATTTGCACCATTTTTCGTTTTTACAACCATTCTACTTACGCTCCTTTAACTACTGATATTTTTTTTTGGGTTATCCCAATAGGTCGGCCGCAACCGCAGGTCCGGTGGCTCGTAAATGGACTGCTCGTCGACAATCAAAACGAGCACAATTCCGGCGATGTTATCGAGAACCGTCTGTTGTGGCCATCGGTGCAGCGCAACGATTTGAATTCCGTATTCACATGTCAGGCACTGAATACGCAATTAGATAAGCCCAAGGAGAAGAGCTTCATACTGGATATGCACTGTAAGTGGGTTTGTGCTTTTTTGCCTGATATATTTACTTAGACTCTGGCGTTAGTCAGGGCTTCATACAATTTAAGAAGCCTTAACAATTAAATTACAAGAATTAAAAACCCATACAAAATACTTAAAACTATATTTTACAATTCTAAAGCATAATAAACTAAAGCTAATACACTACATTTCACATAAATAGTCCAAGAAATCGACCAATGTGCCTGTGTATATTGCGTAGGACCTCTCGAGTGCTCTGCTGGGGAAACTCTGCTTTAAGGCTATAACCTTAGCTTAGACTTTTCATGAGCCACAAGGCTAGCATTTAGCTAACTCATTGCAGCATTATAAGGGCCATTAAATAATTATATGCTAACTGGAGAACAACATTGTCGATGGGGGGCGTCAACGCTCGAATGTCAGGTCCTCGTGTTCCCACAGAAGCCCGTGCCCTCGTTTTTCCCCTATCCAAGCCACAATCCCTACCACGATTGTAGACCCAGTTCCAAGGTGGAACCGTAAAACACAATGCGCCAGGAGCAGCTCAAGAAGCAGAGTATCAACGAGCTGCAGACACGGCAACCGATGGCCGGACAAAGTCATAATCCTGCCAGGAAGTGCAGCACTTGAGAGCTGTCGAGACGTAATAGACACAAATTGTTGTTGATACTGGCACAAGTACACACAGAGAGACACACACACAGCGACACACTTGGTAAACACAACCGAAGGTGGTTGGAAATGATTGCCGTACAAAACGAACTGCAATTATGAGACCATGAGATATTATGGTAAACAGTTTTAATTACAATTGCATTGAATTGAATGTTCTTCCTGTCCAATTATAGTGAAGCCGCTGGTGGTGAAAATCCTGGACCCGCCCAGCTCGATGATTGCCGATCGTCGCTACGAGGTTTCCTGCGAGTCCTCCGGCTCCCGGCCGAATGCCATCATCACCTGGTACAAGGGAAAACGCCAATTACGCCGCACAAAGGTGAGGGGGCGGGCTGCACTGGGTGACACTGGGTGGGTGTGGGAGTAGGGGGTGGTGGCTTTGGTTTTGTGGACTAGATTGGAGTGGGTGGGAATGACCGCAATCGACGCAGCTAGTTGGCCGGCTCTCTCTGCTGCTGTTGACTGACTCACGTTCAGCTCGATAACTTATTGTGTTTGCACAGTCATGCCAAACAAACGGAGCTCGTAACTCGTGGCCACCTCCATCTCCGCCGCCGCCGCCAGCACCATCGCAGGATAGTGCAGGGACAGACATGACCTGCCACCCACTTGTTGTGCCTGGGCGTGGTTCACACTCGCAGCTGGGTCCTAGACCGGCGCCCCCAGACACCCCACAACTTGGTTAGAATAAACACAGATAATGTGATATAAACTCCACAATACACAAACGATTCTAGTACGCTTTGCATTTTGCTTTGGCTCTCCCACTTTTTTCCCTTTGACTGGCTCAGGGTATCATCAATATTAACAAGACTCTAGACTGACACTAGAGCATGTGGTATATACTTTGTTTAGTTTCTTATTTTAAAATTTAATAAAGAATATTTTTGTTTGCCGGTTTACTTTTACAAATAAATATTATACCAGACATTTAGTCACAGATATTCTTAAATTTAAATATAATTGGAACAAAGTTGGGAGAGTTGAAAATTTTCATAATTTTTTTTTATAAATCAATGGTGTTTACTTAATGAAAAATTAATTTTAAGGAAAACATTTTTCTCTGTTTTAATATTAAAATCCATCCTTTTTAATCGTTAGTATTTTCTTTTTTTAAAAAAATTCTCTAGGGTATACAAAACATTTGTATTCTAAGCCCGGTTTTCTGTGTGTGGTTTTTGTTTTCTTTTTTAATTTTTTTTCCTTAACTTTGGACAAATTTATGGGAGTTTTGGTGCAATTTTGTTGCAATTCATTTTTGTGTGCCGGGACCTCGAGTCGAGTTTTGCTTTGGCATATCCCAACCGGGCCTCTCAGGTCTGGCTCGTTGTTTATGTCCGTGTCTATCCGCCTATATATACATACGTATATATATGCTAGCTGATTGCTTTGCCGTTTTGGTCTGTGCCGGGGCAAATGTTTTTAAAGACCGGAAATGTTTTTCACTAGTTTTCATGTAGCATAAAGTTGCCGTAATGCGGCAGAGCCCGCACTCCCATACCTCGATGTCCTCGGTCCTGCCATTCAACATGTTTTACATGCCTTTTCGTACCCTACTTTGGGGCTTCTAATATGTCTGTGGGTGTTCTATGTACTAGCCGTGGAAGCGAGGCATTAATCAAGGCCCTGCAGACAGTCTAATTGAGAAGTTTAGCCAGCGAACGTAAATAGTCCGAGCTAAAGGGAAGACTGGCTGCTGAACAATAAACAAAACAATATTATTTAAATTTATAGAATTTAAGTATACAGAGGTTTGTTAAAAAATGCATTTATTTGATTTAGAAAGAAGATATAAATGTTATCGTTTTCAATATTTATTAGTATGTGTTTAATTTTCCTTCCGACCTTTTGTACAATCGTAATTATAAGCGTTATCTCCGCTTGTTAATATATAGTCTATATTGGTTTATAAATATATATTTTAATGAAAATGACAATGATAAAATGAAACTCAGAGGTCGAATGGAATAGCTAGTAGCTAGAACTACCAATATATGTCACCTATAACAAACTTAAATCAACACAAAAGGTGAGGAGTTTTAAAAGAAAGTCTACAATCAAGTTGTTTTTGTGGTTGAAATGTAAAAATATTAAAAGAAAACACCAACGTTTTTATAGGAGCCCAACCAAAATGACCTCCGGTCAGCAAAATAATTGAACTTAGCGTCCAATCGATCATATTTTGCCACCGAGTGGAGGGATTTATGTGGCTGCTAACTGCCAGCACTTTAACACCCACAAGCCGCCAGCCCGCATCACATATCTCGGCAAACCCTGCCTTAGAGCAATTCGAGCAATGTGTGAACTGCTTACTTGGGGCGGGGAAAAACCCTTTATGACCATACCAACTATGGGGAGAACGAAGCACAACTAATTGTGTGACGCCTTGCTGGTGTCCCTGTCTGCCATTAAATTTATAATACCCCGCAAGCACATACGCGCTCAAACACACACCCTCACGTGGCACATAAAACCCGAACAAACATACTAATAAATTTTAAATTGCAAACATAAAATATTTCGACAAATTTGTAAGCAAAAAAGCACAAAAGGGGCCAACCAAAAGGAAATTCGGGCCCGAGGCAAGGTCTGAGCCTCTGCCTCGACTGGGCCCGGCCGGCGGGGAAAACTTAATTAATGCAGAAACATTCTCTTATATTTTCTGTGCACTTTTTCCTCTTTTCTTTTCTTACAGGACGACATATCAAAGAACTCGACACGCTCCGAGCTGAGCTTTGTGCCGACCACAGACGACGATGGCAAATCGATAACATGCCGTGCGGAAAATCCAAATGTGAATGGCCTGTATTTGGAGACCATGTGGAAATTGAATGTCGTTTGTAAGTATTACAAATTGTGCTTAAGTCTAAAGTATGAGCGAAGCGGCGGAAGGTCTCCCGAAAGGAACGCCGTGCGGAGGCAACCCGAAGGAGGGCCATCGGCAAAGAAAAACCATTGCCGACAGCTACCAAAAGGTAGACAGTCCTGGGCCCGGGACAGGACCAGGCTGAAATTTATTACGTCGGCGATGTCGCCATCGCCATCGCTGCCGTTGAAAGCCTTTAAAATGCAAATAAATCAAAGACAAATGACAAATTGTGAATAATTTGCCAAAGGGCCAAAACAGCGTAGTCGGTCGGTAGGGACATCGTAGGGGGGACCGACTACAAATGAAATATGTGGGCTAACAAAATATATGGTAGTCGCTTAAATTAAATGAAGGACTTTTGAAGTGGCCCCCTGTCCCCATAAAAATAAATAAAAATAACTTGGCAAAATATCCCCCCTAAGTGGAGATACGAAATTGGGTCCAAAATTGTTTTACCGCCATCAGATTTTACCTGCAAATTTAATGAAATCTCTCAATAATTGTAAGTCCCACCTTAAGCTACTTCAATCCGTGTTGCATGGCCCCGACATAGTCATCAGGGACGTACTGCGGACATCGTAAAGTTCGCGGCAAAAGTGACGGCAGGGAAGAGAGAGAGTGGAACTCGATTGCGTTACGTATACGCCATGTTTGGCGTGGCCAAAATATGTGTGTGGTGTGTACCGCTCCCCGTTTTCCCGGCTTCGATTCGAGGGCATCACGTAATGGCATTTTCCTTTACTTTTCGTTTGTTAAAATATGAATATTTTGTTAACTTCAATCTGAAATGATGACACACGCCCCCTCAAGAAATTACTGGTTACGCTCAGCGAGATTCCCCAGCGCTCACATGACTATAGATACATATATACATTTGTGTATAGCGTAATATGATTATATTTTTTATGCACCACACATACTTTACAGGCTCATATTTTATGTTTTAGAATTTTATATTTTATTTGTTTGTTTTTGGCCACGTTAAAGCGATTGCCGCTGCTTGCGCTTGTTGGTTGTGTTTCTTTTTTTTTTTTTTTTTGCAGCTACGTTGGCGCAAATAAAGTTTATGATAGGCACGTACAGAAACAACAAACCCATATACACACACCGGTGTGTGTGCTCAACTGTTTGTGCCTTGCGAAAGCTCTGGTGTTCCGGCAGACTCTGTGTTTTTCCAGAGAATTCCAAGTACACAGTGTGTTTTTTAATTTTCTCAAAAATATCTTATGTTTATACTGCTGAGAACTGAAGAATCCCAAATCAGGGGATAACAAGAAACTCCTCAATGATTTATTCTCTTTAAATTACTATTGGAAAATTAATTTATTTTTTAAGTGACAATTATTTGGGAACAGGAGAAGTTTTCTTACTTTGCCAAGTAATACTTTAATTGTTAAATTATGCCGATTACTCGACCCTTTAATTTAATAATTAATTGTAAAGGCAATAGTGTCATACAGTAAATTTCTTCAAGTGGCATTGTTTTTAATTTAAGTACATGTAGAATTTACAGGCCCTGTAATTCTTTATGTCTTGGTTTTTGTTGCCTCTGCGATATCTGCATCACGCGTGAGTTATTATGCCAACTGCGTTTTGGCTTCTTAGGCACGACATTTGCCAAGGCCATTTGGTCATGCTTTATGCCAATCGTTGCCCTGCCCGCGCACTCCTCTCGCCATCCTCCGACTGCCATTGTATATTTTGTTTATATCTCGCATGTGTGACACGCTCCTTTTAAAATTTATAATGTATCCGAGGGAGGGTCTCTGTCTCTAGTTGGTCTCCTAGCAATGGAAACAAGACAGAACATGGAATGCAATCACAGACGCTGTGCAGATTCCCCCAAGAGTGCAGGACTAAAATAGAATCTGTACAGTACAAAAGAAATGCAGTACCACAAATCTAAACTTAAAAAAATTTTATTAGTTGAATTAGGCATTTGAGTTCATTTTGTTTTAGTAATTTAATGTATAAAAGCAGTTCTGTGAGAGATATAGTAATACCCGATGTCGGAAATGTAAAAATAATTTTTTAATTATAAACAAGTAACTTAACAATCAACGGGTACAAAGCAATTAATAAATTTAAGATAATTACATATTTTATGTTTTTTTTTAAGCTAACCAAGTAATGGCAAATAATTTTTCCAAGTGTAGGTGTAGCAGCCCTCGCTACAATACGTATGAATCACATACGCACACAGACGGGCTGTAAGTGTCTGCCCGTATGTGCTTTTGTGGCCATTGTTTATGACCGGGAGCTGCGCCGTGTCCCTGCTCCAAGTCCCTGCTCCTCGACGGCTGGTGGAGCGTGCCTGGCATTTTTGAGAAGGGAAAGCTTACGGCATGTGTATTGCAGTGAATGCCACGATTTGAGTTGATATTTTTAAAGTGGCAATAGAAACCGGCTAAAGGCGGGACCCGGCATGGGATGGTATGGATGCCCTTGCCATATCCAGTAGCGTTTTTATATTAATGGTTCTCCACGATGGAGTCGGAGGACAAATCGGCCACAAGGGCATCGTAGACGCCGTGCGGCACCACGGTGCCCACGATTTTCTTGTTCACATCGGTCTTGACGCGTATGATCTGGATCTTGTGGCCGCTCTTCTCGAGAATCACCTCGATCCGGTCCCAAATGGGCAGCATGAGTCCGGAAAGGACGTGGTAGGGGCGTACGCGGAGACCCACCTCGCAGCCCGCCGCAAAGGGACAGGCGCGGTTCCAATAGATGTGCGAGCACTTGTCCAGGCATACGTCGTATTGATGTTGCCAGAACTCGCGGGCCGCCTCCGGCTCCACCTTCACGTAGCGCGTCAAGATGGAGGCGAGCGTCTCCAGGCGCACCTGGGGCCCAGTGTTGGGGCGGTAGAGCTGCAGGCTGATTTTGCTGGGAGAGGAATTATCAGCTCCCTTCGGCGCATTGGACTTGGCGTGCAGGCACAGAATAGCCGAGTTCTTGTTGTGCCGCAGCTGCTGCAGCACGTAGAAGCCGTCGTGGTCGTGGCGACCCTCCTTGCGGTACCTAAAATAACACAGCGGGTTAGATAGGTGTCTGTCCTGGGTGAGGACTACACTCACTTCGCCAAGGCCGTCTCGTAGGACATGCCCCGCTCCACAGTCACTGTGTGTAGCTCGGTGGCCGCAGTGCCAGTGGCATGCTTCCGGAGAAACCTCACCAGCTTGACGGACTTCACACAAGCCCCGTGAGCGTCGAGGTCGAGGATGCCCAGGTCGAAGTGACCCTTGCGCTTCATCTGCAGGATCAGAGAGTACATCTTGTCCAGAAAGAACTTGAACAGGGCATTCTGCACCTCCACGCGACAGCCGAGGAT
Organism: Drosophila ogumai; assembly: GCA_018904815.1. Taxonomy (NCBI): domain Eukaryota; kingdom Metazoa; phylum Arthropoda; class Insecta; order Diptera; family Drosophilidae; genus Drosophila; species Drosophila ogumai. The sequence continues at coordinate 3,871 of JAEIIJ010009052.1, read as the reverse complement.
ACGGTTGAGGAACTTGGATATGTTGTTGCTGTCCTTCTCCACGGAGAACAGCTTCACCTTGTTCTCCTCGCGAACATTGAGCATTCCCACGCCCGCCATGGCCACGCTGCAGTCGTAGAGGAAGTCGCCCTTGTAGGAGGCAGGAACATTGGCATGGTCCAGCGGCTTCTCCCCGGTGAGCTGCTGCATCACATTTTCGAGGGCGCTCCGCCCGATGCTGTTGTCAATGTTGAACTGCGAGAGATCCCGGGCGTCGGTGGCCCGACGATCGCCCTGGGTAAGGGCACCCAGACTCTCCAGCCGCTTGGCCACCGTGGAGGCAAACCGACGTTCGCCGGCCAAGTCCGTGATGACAAAGACGTATTCCGGCGAGTTTACCTGATTGGAGCGGTGTGTTCGACCGAACTGCTGGATGGCCCGGTCGGCGCTCCATGGCAGCTCCAGGGTGATGTGAAGGCGTCGCCGCTGGTTGGACACACGCTTGTCGCTCTGCAGCGAAATTCCGCTGGAGGCCGCCTCGGAAATGATGGCAACGTGCTTGCTGCCGACCATGAACCGCTGCTTCTCCCTGTAGTTGACCAGGTCCATTGAGGTGTCGTTCTCACAGCGCGGCTCGTACTTGTAGCCTTCGTAGTCCGTGCGGACCACTCTGCCCCGGCGGCCGGTCATTTCGGCCACCAGCTTGGTGCCGCCCAACTCCGAAATCAGTTTGTCCAGCGTGTTGGAAGGCATGCGACGACCCAGGACCTCGATCTTGTCCAACAGCAACTCTCTTGACCTGATACACCGCTCCACATCGTGCTCGGTGATGTTGGCCTTCTGCATCTTCGTGTTGTCAAATGTGTATGTGGCATCGTCATCATTGTCCTGGGCACGCATGTTGTTGCACAAATGCTGGAGGATTCGCTCCTGCATGGTTATCTTCTCAACTGCACGGGGAAGAAGGGTGAATAGTAGATGGATACTTTCTTCCAACAAAAAAAAACTCACCCTTTTCCGTCTTGGGCGGTCGTCCTCGCCTCTTTCGACCCGCCTTGAGACGGTCTTCGTCATCGTTGCTCTCGTACATTTCGATATCGCTATCTTCCGCCTCGGCATCCATGTCGTCGTCAAACCAGTCGGCACTCATCTTGGCCTTCTTGGATCGTGGCGGACGATATCGGGGCTCAGGCTCAAACTCGCCCGTGTTGAGCAGACGGTGGAAGGAGTCGCGTTTGGGTGCCGGAAAGTGCTTCTCCACGAAGGACTGGATGATCATCTTGGAGGTGGAAACAAAAGAGGTCAGCCTGCCGTTGTGCCGCTCAAGATGCTCGAGGGTGCGCGATTCTCCCGTTGACTGTAGGCCAATGACCACCGCCTTGCCCATTCGCGTGGCCTGCCGCGTCATCTTGACCACGTGATTCACCTTGGAGGCGATGCACAGGTTCTTGAAGAACCGCTGATGGGCGCACCAGAACTGGCAAGTGATGATCTTCTGCACCCGGTTTTCGATGCACATCAGCCGACAGGCCTTGACGAACTTCCTGTTGATTTCCGCCCACAGCTCGGCGGCGAGATTGTATGCCCTTCGGAAATCCTTTGACATGGGCACCTCCTCAATGCGGAAGGTCACGTCCTTAAAGCTCAGTTGGCGTGCAATATAGGTGCCCCTGAGTTTCATGTCCATGGCCACGATCTCCATCGCTCCAATGCCGCGCTTCTCCACTGCATTGACGAACTCAAAGAACTCGGAGTAGGCGGTGCCAGGACCCCAAAGACCCAGTCGCACCATATAGGCCATGTTCCTGGGCTCGCTGGCTCCCGTGGCCGAGGCGTAGACCACTCTGGCATGTGGCAGAAGCTTCTGCAGATCCAGCACAGTAGTGCCCGTCTTCGTGGACTTGCCCACGTTCATCAGGCTCAGGTTCTTGGCCTTGTGGCACTCGTCGAAGACTATTACCCCGTCGAACTTCTTGCCCAGCCAGCTGACCAACTGGCGCAGTCGAGTCTTGTACTTGGAGTTGGAAGTCAGGGATTCGCCGATGAGCGCCGTGTACGTGCAAAATATCACTCCCTTCTTGAAGTTCTCGTTTTCGTCGGAGTCTATGCGGCTGTACTTAAACTTGTTGATGGCCACCACCTTGACCTTGTCGTCGGCTCCGATGTCATGCAGATCGCGTTCGGCATCAAACTTTAGGTCATTGGAAACGGAGACCCAGAGGGCCCGCTTTCTGCCCTTCATGTAGTTGTCAAAGATGATACCGGCAATGGTCCTGCCCTTGCCCACCCCGGCTCCGTCGCCCAGTAAGAAGCCGGCGCGCTCGCCGCTGGGCAGGATCTGCTCGTGAGCCTGACAGGCGTAGACCACTGCCTCCAGTTGAAGAGCACTTAGGCAGCTGGTGGTCCTCGAGGTCAATGCCAGCTTGTAGGTGATGTCGGGCAGCTCCACCGACGAAAGCGTCGCCGTCTCCACCACTGGATCCGGATGAGACATTCCGAACTTTAGCTTACTGGGCCAGTATTCCGCGAAGGTGTCGGCCACTCCGATTTCTTCGTAGTCGACCTCCTCGTCCTCAACAGCCTGTCCAGTAGGCGCAACGATACCGGCTGCATCCTTGAGCCCGAGCTCCCCGGCTTCCTGGCCACCGGGCACTATCATCGGCAGGGCCAAATAGGGTTGTGCACTCTGCAGTATCTGGTGCAACTGGCTGGCCGTTAGACTCTGCAGCTCCTGGGCAAGCGGCATTTCGGGGGATGTAGTGGACACACTGGTGACGAGCCCGTCTGGGGCAGTGGTATAGGTCAGAGACACAACCTGCCCCTGATTTCCAGTCACTTGTGCGACCATCGGCATTTGGGCCAAGGGGCGCTGCTGCTGCTTTCTAGCCACTGGCTGCTGAGGGATCCTCTGAAGAGTTCCAGGATTGAGCACCTTGAGGTTCTTTGTCGGCGCAACGGTCGTTTCAGCTGTGGGCTGATTGCATAGGGGAAGTACTTGATTAGGCACTGGATTGCTTGGCTGCTCTGCCTGCTGGCCAAGATTTAAAAACGTGCTAAACAGGTCATCCACATAGTTGTCGGCCTCCGCAGGTGCCTCCACAAACGGCAGGGAATCTAGTTCCGCCTGCAGACGAGCATCCATTTCAGCCTCCGTTTTTATGGGTGGGTTTTCTTTCTCCGGCTCGGGCATTGGTGCTGCATCCAAACAATCAAATAACGATGCCAGTTCAGCCCCCAAGCGGGCATCCATGGCGTCCTCCTCAGTGCTGTTACTGGCTTCGATCTTGGGTTCAAATTGTGCATAGTGACCGTAGATGGCATCGAAGCTCAGATTGTCTTGATTGTCTACGAAAACATACTGGCCTGGGTTATTCTGATCCACGAAGCCAGAGTCGTTATTCTCTGCCGTCTGATATGAGCAGCTGGTTTGGTCTCCGGCCTGATACATGAGCTGACTGTTGTTGGTCATCGAATTATTACCTACGGTGGAGCCACCGGTAAAGAACTCCTTGGCGTCTACCACTTGTTCCACAAGAAACATGTCTGGATTCAAATTGGCCCACGAGTCGTCCGCTTCTTCCTTTATATGGTTTGGTGCCGTTGCCGATGGTGTTGGTGACTGGAGATAGTTGGAAAAATCCGTACAGCCAGTCGGCAATATATTGGATTTTTGGCGGTCATACCAAAGAGGTATATCGGCGGCAGGAATTTTATATTCACTTTTGACATGTACCTCTGGGTCTTGAACTTCCTCTTTGACAATTGGCTCTTTCTTAACTTCCACTTTGACTGCCATATTTTGATCATCGAATTCCATAGTTGTCTCTTCCTGAACTTCCTCTTTGACGACTGGGTTCGGATCGTATTGGCTGGGAATGCAGCTATTTCGATC
>JAEIIJ010009051.1:0-29092 GCA_018904815.1 Drosophila ogumai | reverse complement strand
ATATTTTCTAGTCCTGCAACGCACTTCATGCTTTAAATGTATGCAAACTTTATAGGATATCAACTCAAGCAAAGTAAACAAAAAAGAGAAATAGATGCAAACAGGCTTCGAAACTGAAAATCGTAGGACATACCTCAGGTCTCCTTGGTGGTAACTGTTGTTGTTTGTTGTTGTTATTGTTGTAGTCATGATTGTTGTGTGTTCGATTTTAAGTGTGTGGTTCAAGTGTCGTTCGGAAATCATACGTTGGATTAACGGCGCAACGGGATGATGTACACATGAGTCAAATCATAAATCGAGAGTTACGCATATATATATAATATATAGTATACAGGTTTATCAATGCATATACATGGTATATAAATATATATATTTATAGATTATGTAGGCGCACATAACATAAAAATAAAAAAAGAGATATATAAATTAGGATAAGATAAGAATGGTATTCAACATTTACATGGCTTCACAGGGCAACATAAAAATCTAACTACATTTTTGACGGGGGCTACAATATATAGATATACGGGTGGTATACGGGGCTTGGGTTAAGAGCATCCTTCTTGTATAAATTCAACTCGAAATGTCATTGCTCCAAAGACCTCCCCATGAGATCGGATTTCCCGATTGCCTTATCGCCTGGCCTCACAGAATTCTTCTCTTTTTTTTTTTCTTCAGCCCTGCCCTCTTCTTGTCGCTAATCTTCGCCCGATACGCACCGATGGCTTGAAGTTATTCTGCGAGTTGCGCTGCAGCTGCTGCGGCGTCTGTCCCGTCGGCTCCCCGCACTTGGGGGTCGGTGGCAATGGCCGATTGGCGTGCGGCGGATCCGGCACCACGATCAGGCGCTGTGGCGGGCGTGCCGGCGGACCCAGTTCCTCGATCGGCTGGCGCTTTAGGGAAATATATAACTAATTAAATATGTTAATTCTTTGGGTTTTAGGCATTCCTCACCGATGGCGGTTTCTGCTGGCGATTGGCCTGTGGCTGCTGAGCCTGCGCCTGCTGCTGCTGCTGGGCGGCCTGTGCCTGCTGCGCTGCATGGGCTGCCGCCGCCGCTGCTGCTGCGGCCTGTTGCTGCTGCTGTTGTAGCTGGGCCTGGGCCTGGGCAGCGGCATGTGCGGCTGCCGCCTGAGCCTGAGCCTGGGCCATCAGGTGATGCTGCTGCTGCTGCTGTTCGGCGGCCAGGCGACCCTCCTGGATCTGCTGGAAATTGCGACGCAGCGTATCACCGCCAGGTGCCTGGACAATTGAGCTGTGCTCGCCGGCCAGCTGCGGTTCGTCATCATCGTTGTCAGAGCCCGAGTAGCGATAGTCTTCGCGTTCCTTCTCCTGCTTGCGCTTCTTGCAGCGATCGATGTGATCCTTCAGCTGGATGCGCACCTGGCGATCTGTGGGCTGGTCCTTGATGAAGGCATGCTTCAGCAGGTTCTCGGTGTAAGGCCGCTGGTGATAGTCCTTCACTGTATTTGGAGAACACCAGGATTAGTAAAAGAATTTCTGTGGGTTTTTCCAGCTTTTCAAAGCCAAATTAATGCATAAACAATTTCCTAATCAAGCTAAACCTGATATGGGTTCTTTCTTCCGTATAAAAATTTCTGAGAACATTTGGCATTCGATAAGCAGCTCGCTGGAACTGCAGCAGTTTTCCAATTAATTCTGACCCCACACCAGTTCGCAGTTGCAATGACTCACCTAGCACCGTGTCAATGAAGCTTTGGAACTTCTTGGTCCACTTCTTCGATTTAAGTCGCGGCGGCGAATTGCGCGGAATCAGGAAGAGGGCCCGCATTGGATGCAGATCGCAGAGCGGGGGCTGTGACTCAGCCATCTCCAGGGCGGTGATGCCCAGCGACCACAGATCGGATCGGTTGTCGTACGTGGCATCGGGATTCTCGTCGCAGGCAATGACCTCGGGGGCCATCCAGTAGGGAGTACCTACGAGAGAAAACGAAAGCCAGTTTAGCAGGTAGGACAGGTGACTCATCGTAATGAACACTCACCGATGAATGTGTTGCGCCTGCCTATCGTGCGATCCAACTGTGCAGAGACACCGAAATCCACCAGCTTCACCTCCGCATTGTCCGTGAGTAGCACATTCTGGCCCTTGATGTCACGATGGATGACCTTGTTGGAGTGCAGGTAACTCAGGCCACGCAGGATCTCGCGGCAAATGTAGGCAATCCATTCCTCCTTCAAACTCTGGCCCTTGGTGGACTTGACCAAGTCTGTGACGGATCCAGCACCGCAGTACTCCATCACCAGCCACAGCTGGTCATCCTTACCGGGCGGTGACTTCTTGATAAAGGCGCCATAGTAGGTGGCAATGTTGCGGTGATTCGAGTATTTCTTTAGCACATTTATCTCTAGCTTGATCTCCTCCTCCTCGTCCTCGGTGACGTCCATCACCTTTATGGCAGCCAATTGACCAGTCTTCGTGTGACGGCCCTGTAAATTTTATAAAGAAATGTATATTATGTATTATATATTTATTTTAGTTTGTAAACTATTATTATTATTTATATTATATATGTATTATATTTTTACCTAAAGTATTATTATTATTATAGTTTGTAAATCTTTACAGAATGACTAAAAAACTACTTAAAAGTCCCTTTCTTTTCACTATCAAGCTATGTTTTGCTGAAAATTTTTATTAAATGTAAACTTTTTTGAATGTTAGACTTTCTTCTAATTAGGAAACCCCTTAATGCAATATTTGGATATATAAAAAGAATTATTTAAGTTGATTTTAAGCACTGACCAAGACCAAACTCAGACTTTACATTTCCAGAACTCGGTTCATTGTGACATTGGGTCTGTTTAATGCTTTTCAAGCTTCAGCAGCCTTCATTATGCACTTGACGACAACAAGACGATGGCAATGACTAGTGCAACGCTATACATGTATATACTCTATATATTCTATATATTCCCATATATTATATACAAGTCCCTGCCCCCGTGAGGCGTCAACAAACTGCGACGCATAAAAAGTGATTAAGTAAACAAAAGCCGCCTGCCTGCCACAACAACCTCAACAACAGCCTCAGCCTCAGCCTCAGCATCATCATCATCGGCATCGACATCGACATCAACATCGACTCCAATGAAATCAAACAATAGAGTCCAGGAGCCGACCAGAGTGGAGGGCAGAGAACTTTGTCTGGAGAGGAACCGGAGCTGAGTAGAGCAGAGCAGAGCATCAACCTCAAGTGGGGTAATGTGTCTGCTCAATCAGAGTGTCAAGTAGTTAAGGTAAACATGCCACAAATATCTATTGAAGAGTGCGAAGAAGGTGACTAATTCAAGGCCTGGAAGGAAGGGGGTGACTAAAAATAAGTAGATACTGAAAGAAAGAACTATAAAAAGTCCAGAAATATATATAGACGTCTAAAGTATAATATCACCAAGGCAGAGTACACATTTGAATCTAAAAAGTAGTTTAAATATTTACTTTATTCAAGTAGATTTAAAGAATGACTCAATTTTTGTGGAAGAAAAATTTAATTACCAATTGAGAACCTATATTAACTTTCTTTTTTCCCCTGATAAACTAAAAGCTGGTTAATATATATTCAAATTTTAAGCTTCTTCATTTCCCAGTAAGCAGCAAATTCTCTTGAAGAGATTTAATAGCTCCAATTAAATCCCTAAGGCTTTCCAGTCACGTCTTAGTCCGAGTGTTTTGGCCCAACCCAACTAGTTTCAATTAGCCACTTGCCACTTTAATCAAAACTCACAAATTGTTTTTATATATTTTCTCTCTGGCTGCCGCCCCGCTTCTTCCGGCCAAGATTGAGTTGTCCTGACCGACCGGTTCCTGGCTTGCGGAGACTGCTGCTTCTTGCTCCAAACAACCAACCAACCAGCATCTCATCTTTCGTGGCGGCTGCTGTCGTGTCTCCTAAGCCGCTTTTAAAGTCATTTTACATTTAATACAGTTTTAATTGAGTGAGCAGGAGCAGCAGCCAACGAGCACAGGCTGGCGATGCTGCTGCTGGCTGTTCCATCCATAAATCAAAATGCTTAACGAGAGATGATAACGATTTAAGTGACGACGATAGTCAGCCGGCAACGACGACGACGATGGACAGGCCAACGATGACTATGCTTCTCTCTGGTATAGAATAATGTTGCCCCTAGGGCTATTCGATGTTCTCTTTAAGCGAGTGATTACAATTTGGTTACAAGTTTGAAATTCTCAACCCACGAAACTCTATCCTTCATAGATCTTTATCTGTAACAGCTGCAAGTTGATGGCTATATTTTTGGAGAGCTTTTATGGATGTCAATTTTGTTAGCTTTGTTTTTAGTATCTTCAAGCTGAGTTGGTAATAAAATTTAAAATATTTAAGGCCTAGGGTTTTAGAATTTGGAATTTAAGTATTTATCAGTCAACAAACACTAACATTTTATTAGTAAAAATAAAAATGCTGTTAACCTTATTAAAAATAAAAGTGTAAAACAATAAAATAATAGTTTTTAAAGAGAATTCAGTTGATATTTCCATACTAAAGTAATAGAAAATTCCTTAAAAGATCACATAACAATTATTTATGAAGTTTATTTTACATAATTCCCTTAAAAAATCTATAATTAACCTACAATATCTAGTTACAGTAATTACAAAATATTAATTCCGATGATAAAACATATAACCCTCCGCTCTCTATAGGGTATTCATCACTTAAATTCATATAGCAGAAGAAAAACCTGTCATTTTCTTTCCGCTTATTGATTAGTTAGACGAGGCGTTACACCATGGCTAGATTCTATCAAAATGTTATTAAAAACTATATGGTATACCCAGGAGCGGAAGGTGGAGTTGGAGAATGTCTTGGCCATCATCGCATCATCATCATCATCGGCATCGCCAGATTCTAACTGTGCTGCAGATTTTATGCAAATTAATGACATGCACTAATGGAGCCTGACTTGTGGAAAAGAGAGAAATTGTGCATGGAGAAATCGATTAGGCGGGGCTAACACAAAAAAAATAAATTTAAATTAAATAAAAAAAATCTTGGCAGATCTGGTAGTCATAGCAGGAAGTTGATTTTGGACTTTTTATGATTTTTAAGTGGATTTCAATTTCACCCGAAAGTTATCAAAGAAGCGAGATGATTGCCGCAATTAATACAAAGAAAACCGAGTGTTTGTGAATCAGAACTCAGAGTGCAGTCGCACTCTCACTCATCAGATACTCGCCGACAGCCCAGCCCGCGCCTGCCCCCTTCCTCCAGTTTCTTCTTAAAAGCCCAAAAGCAAATAGAGCTAAACAATCCGCAGAAATAAATAAACAAAGACAGCGACGACGACGTCGACGACAAGCCTTTTGCCATATAAAGCTCTGCCGCCGACAATGGGAAGAAAAAATAAAACGAGAAGAAAAATCGCTGAATTTGTAATATAATCGAAAATGTGAAAATGTTTTCAAAGGTAAAGTCAACAATGGAATGGTATGGAGTCGACTTGTGCTGCAGCTGTCTGGTCCGATTTGGGTTTGGATTTGCCTACCTATGCACAGAGATGGTTTATGATTACACCATACACACACACACACGCGGTTCAGCTCGATTCCAGCACGAGTATCTGATGGATATCAAGCACTGGCACTGCCACTGACACACTCACAGTACACCGTCTCAGATACAGATACAGATACAAGGCGCCAAGGCAAGTATAAAATAAAATCAAGCGTGAAAAGAAACCCAAACAATAAAACAATCAACCCGATGATATGCCACAAATATACTGATACTTGGGTAGTAGGGTGGACCGGCTAGAAACGAAAAGATTACAGACCTTTAATAACAATAGCATGACTTATGGTTTTTGTTTATTTTTGGGTAAAAACAATTAATGTTTACTGAAATATAATACATATTATTCTGCGTAAAGATTAATTGATATAAATGTTCAATAAATGAAATGGGCAACCCTGCGTATGAGCAATATTATTTGCAGGCACAGCTTCTCCTTTTAATACCCAAAATCCCTAAAGACTAAAAGGTTATTATAGCTAATTGCTAACAGAATGTTTGATTCTTCTGAATCACTTATGCTGAATGTAAATGTTTATACAAAATTGTAATATCTATATCATTATTTAACCTATAATATGCTTTTATATTTATTAAAATTTTCTCAAACAAAATGAACAGGTTCCGCCTTAAATTCAACAAACAAAAGACACAATTGTATGTACATGAAAAATAACTGCATAATCAGGCAAAAAAAAATGTTCTCATCAAGTTTTTACATATATATAAACACGATCGCATTATATGTATACCTAAGACATAACACATTGCAAACTTTTTGTTGTGGAAACTCAAGCAACAACGCCCCCTTCCCGTTCACAAACTATGCAAGTTAAGGGGTAAAAATTGTTGACAAAAATTGCACTAAAAAAGTGTACGAAAAAATTCGCAGCTGAGGTTGACAGACAGAAACAACAAAAAATAACATTTTTGTTGTGCTTGCTGATAAGGGAGCAGAGCAAAAAATATATATACATACATATATAAAAGTGTATAAACTCGCCTCGGAAATTGGCGTTGCATAAGAGGAAAAAATGCAGTCAAGTGCCTTCGCCCCCCTTTCGACACCATTCATGGCATTGTAATATGGCCCAAAAAGATCAACTTTTGGACATGTTTTTCAAGCTGCCTCAACTTTTGGAACGCAAATTTTTAGCTGGAAACAAAGCTAAGAAAGGGCAGAAAAGAGTAATGCATACTATTATAGAAAGTAAAAAAAGAAAAGACAGAGATACAGTTAGTTCAGTGCTCTGTTTTGTTTGCGATAAGGCTAGAAATCCAACGGGGCAGACATGTGTTCTGAAGAGGAATATAAACGACGAGGAAATGGAAATGTTTTATTAGATTAGCCAGAGAGAGCAGGAATCGAGGAAGTAAGGAAAATGGGGGAAAAATAGGTCACCAAAAGGGGAAATGGACTGGACTTTAAAGACAATGTAAGCAATGATCAAGAGAGCTTTTAAGATTAATTTAAAGTGGTTTGTTTATATAAGAAAATATATACCAAAATAATAATGCTCTTTAAAATTTAACTATTTATAAAACCATGCTAATTAAATACAAAAGCTAAAGCTAAAATAAATTACCTTAATTATAAGCAGAGACTTTTTTCTGTTCCATTTAAATTATGATCTCTGAGTTAATTAACTCTCCACATACCACTTATAAATTATGGACTAAGCAGAACCAGTAAATCGTATTTCCCCCGTTCCATTTCCCCCATTTCCATGCAAATCCAAGCAATCAACTGGCTGCCTTGCAAATTACCAGTACATCGACAACGTTGTGGATGCCGCCACCCACCTGTCGGTGCTATTAAGTAACCCAAAGAGTGTTCCAACCACATCAAGACCCAAGGAAACCAAAAACCGCATTGTACTACTACATTTTTCATCTGCTGCCAACCTGCCTGACTCTGCCACCTTTCATTGAGCTCTCTGTGGGCATATTAATTGTGGAAAATCTTGCAGCTCCCACACACGCCGCAGCAGCAATTCAATTACAACACTTGCGAGATCCAGATACGAATAGGAAAACCACCAAACCACGCCCCATGCGATGCGTCGAGAGTCGAGAGGAGAGGAGCCTCCTCCACTTGCCCCACTGGCCCACAGAGTTTTGGAACTCTACAGCTGGGAGTTTGGAGGCTCCAAATTCAAAGACTCCACAGAGGGAAAAAAGAAAATATTAGGAGTCAATAAAGTCCCATTTTATATCCAAAAGAAATTATACAAATATTTACTTTGATAATTTCAAAACTTTGATATTTTAGAATATAAAATTAAAATTTTCCTTGTATAATTATATAGATGTATCCAATCAATCAAAATAAAATTAATGCCATTTAAAATACGTTTTTAACATCCAAATCTTCGATCTTTGTTCTACTTTCTTGAAGTGCACTTTGAAGCTGCAATGCAGCAGCTGCGTTTGGCCAACTTACGCAACATTTGTGCATAGTTTTTACCGTGTTTTCTGTTGTTATTTTTTTCAGCTGCCAGTTGATCAGTGTGCAAATTTGTAGACTCCATTTGAAAGGTGATTAGGTGGGGCATTCGGGTCAGGAGGTGGCGGCGGTTGGGGCAGCGGGGAAGGTTAACGCTCATCAATTACCAATTGTTGTTAGTTTCGTTAATTAACTCGGGTAATCAAAGTTTTTTTTTTTGCTGCTAGCCAGCGAGCAATTTGAAAACTGTGAAGTCTCCTGCGATTGGATTACAGTGGAACTTCTAATAATTCCAATAGAAGAATGATTAATGGTATTGCTTTAAGTTCTATCGAAGATATAATTTTTAAAATCGAATATTTTTTTAAACGGAAGTTAGTTTAAAATATGTTTTGAGGGAAACGAGTGTTGGCATATCGATAACATGCAATATCTATAAATATGTTACACGTTAAAAATCGATATTATTTTAAAAGTATCGAATGCACCGTTTGATATCAAAAGGTTAATATATAAAAAGCACAAAAACTTAAGAGTTTTTCCAATAAAAGTATAATATTTTTTTAACCAATTCCTAAGTACATTTTAATTTATTTTAAAATATTATAAATAAAACATTTAACCCAGAATACGGTATTCTGCATTTTTTTATTCAATCAATCGATGCAAGGAATTTCGTTTCAGCTACATTCTCCTGTAGTCGGTTTTTGTATCTCTCGTTTGGTCTGCCGAGTGTTTGCAGCTGGCTCATAAAACAGCAATTGAAGGCGAAATAGTGCTTGAAATGCTTGATTTTTGTTTAAATTTATCACAGATATGGGGGCCTCCCATTTTGGTGAGCGTTTGGAGCTATTTTGCTTTTGCTTTTGGTTTCGGCCGCTGCCTCAGCCACAGCTGAGCCGAGTAAATCGCCATAGGTCGACGGTGTGTGGGTCAAAAGGTTAGCTGCATTTAGCCCCACTCACTCACTCTTGCGCTCCTTCATTGAACCACTTAACAGGCTTTTTAGCACTTGGCTGCATTTTCATTAAATTGAATTTTCCTAGCCCGAGAGGAGTGTGTCTGAGTGAGGTGATTTCGAGTGGAGTGTGCAGAGCGCGCCGACAGGAAAAACAGAGTTCAAAGTGTGTTGAAAAAGCTTTCCATTTGGTGTTATTGGCAGGTTGGCTGTGGTTGCCTCCTTCACCTGGTTAACCCAGTTAGCAAAAAGTTTTGTTGTTTGATGTGCCAGTTATTTTGGAGAGCCAAAGTGCCAAAGGTAAATGTAATTTTGGCATTATTTTTTCTTTAAAAATTCATGTCTGAGCTGTCTAGACGAAAATTACTCAAGAATAAATCGAGTTTTCCAAGAGAATTCGTTGGAGTTTGTAAAGTACTTATGGGGCAGACACACTAAAATCAATATTTAGGCATTATAATTAATAAAACCACCATACACGAATCACGCAACAAAACCCCCTCTCTTTCCTTGTGCAATTTCCGAAATACATTCAATAAATCAACAACACTTCTTCCCCTATATTTATTATCGTTCTCTACACAAGCCACAAAAATCCTATCACTATCCCCTATTCCGCATTCAATTAACAGCACAATTATGGTTTATTCATTCGATTTACCAAGCATTAGCTGACAGCAATTTGCATGGGCAAATTATCGCCTTATCAGGGGGAATATACCTTGAAAATTGAGTCATTGAATCTATTTTCAATTGTTGACAGCCGACAGCCAAAGTGTTTATATGCCGAGAGATAAGCGGACAGTGAAATTGTGCCAAAAGATAATATTTCAGCACACATGTGAGTATACACAAAAAAAAAAAAAAAACAACAAATATAAAATGTAGAGAATGATGTGCGGCGGCGATAATGACGTCACTTTTTGCGTGTCAACAATTTCCGGTTTCCTTTAAAAAGTTCCCATTATAAGGGCGTGTGTGTACGTATTATTGCCCCGAGTTCATATTCTAATTAATTGAGAGAGAGCGAGTGGTGTCCCTTAAGGGCTGTCAAATTGAAGTTCCCATTTCGGTAATTGGAAATTAAATGAATTAAGCGGAAAGATAGAGAGTCGTCGTCGTTGTCGACGTCGTCCCTCAAAAGAAACTCTGACTGCGGGTCAACGGGTTCGAGACTCTTTCCTCTCATTATTTGCCCAACGATTGTGTGGACAATTACATGGGACAATGTCACAGGCGGCATTGTAAGTCAATATGCAGATAAGGGACCCGCCAGCAGCTATAGAAGAAGCTATATACAACATTACTTGTACATTAGTTAGATAAGTTCAACTCCCCGGTTGCCTTTGAAAAGAAGACAAAGGCTTTTCTTTGTTTCGCTGCAGCAGCAGCAGCAAATTATGCATGCAAAATAACAAAACTTTCACTCATAAATTAATTGTTGCCTGCTAAACAAAACTCTAAATATGCCCCAAAGTCAGGCAGGCAGGCGCCCAAATGAAAATCCACAAAGAAATCTCTGACTAATCAAAGGGGGATAGCGAAATGTTTGCATATTTAATCAGCCACCGGCAAACCATAAATATTAAAATATAAACACATATCGTATATATATATTTGAGTATTGCCAAAGTGTTAACCTTGTAACCAAAACGGGCAAATACATACTTAAGCGCAATTGCTGAATAATGGCAAAACGTAAAGATAACGAGAGTTATCTCATTTGCTGATTAGTGGGCGGCAATTTGGTAATATCGGTTTGAAAGTTTTTAGTGCGCGGAAAAAGTGGGTCAATTGTCCATCAAGATATAGCGAAAATGTGTTATTTTCAGTTTGTAAATAAGGTGTTTCAAAAGACTACAAAGGAGTTATTTGTTGATTTTATAAAAAATGGAGTGAGATAGATAGAAGGCTGTAACTTTATTATTTTATTATTTATGTAGTCGGAAGTAGTTATGTAGTCGGTAAGTAAGCCTGTAAGATTGTTGCTAACCAATTTAAAATCTTTCTCTTTTAGTTTCTGAGATTTAAGATTGACAAATCAAGAAAATATATACTTTTTGAGGTGCTTTATTCTATTAAACATATCTTTCAGGTTTTTTTTTTACTAAATGAATCATTTTTAGCTTCATGGAAACAAAGAAAGAGTGGATTCCCCCATTTAACATATTTCTAACAAAATGTATAAAACAAATATTTGCAAATCTATTTTTCCTGGAATTCTAAATTAAACAATTAGCAAATCAAAGAGAGCATCAAGTCAACATTTGTTTGGCTTTTCCTAATGGCCAAAAATCGCCCGACCTTTGATCAACACACTTTACATTTATTTCTTGTATTTTTTTTGTGGTTTCACTTTGGTGGTGGAGAAGGCAGACCACAAAAATTTCACACGCCGCCTTCGAAAGTGATAAATTTTCAACTTCCAACATGCATATATTATTTAAGCCAACAAAAAAAATATATATAAAAACAAAAAATCAGCAACCCACGCTCGGCCAGATTATAAAAATGCATAACTTAGCAGCTTCGACACCAACTCGTCCGCCGTTAAAGAAGAAGAGCCAACTTCCCAAGGTCGTTACTGGGTGCCCACTCACACATACCTATCTACATATATATCGTACACCTCTAAAAACCCCGAACACCTTTACTACCTGCCTCACTCCATGATGACTTTCCCATCGCGGTTTGCTGGGCTAGCAAAAAATTCGACTCGCGAAAACGTAAGCCCAAAAATCCCATTTATTGTTTTGGCTATTTCTCTCTTTTTATTTATTTATTTTTTGGGGAGAGAGAGAGAAGGGAAACAACAACAAAAACACACAGGTTGCCTTGTCAATGAAAAAAGTGTCAGGGCTAGAGATTTAATTAAGCGAACAAAGCGAAGCAGAAAGCCAGAAAACCGAAAACTGAAAACAGAGCAACGCAAAGTTAGTGAACCTCTAAAAATACAATGAGCGAGAAATAGCGCAGAAAATGCAGGGGGAATGAAACAAAAAAAGATAGAAGCATTATTTAAATTTTTAGTTGCAAAGGAAAAACAAAAAATGAGAAAGAGAAAGGAGGCTACTTTACACTACAGAAAAATTAGATTAGAAATCTATGCAAACTATTTTAATATATATTGCATTTTATTTTAAATTTTAATACGAAATAGAATAGAATTTTGATCCTAAACTATCAATAAACCTCATAGAACATCGGGTTCAAGACATTGCCTTAGAATTCCCAACTGGGTTCAGATATTAGCCACTAGAATTCCCAAGTGTATCCAGTTATTTTAGAATTAAAACTTAAGCGATTTAAGAGGAATATTAAAACTTCATAAAATCGGATCCACGATTTTACTAGATGTTTAAAAATGCTTTCCTTTCCTTGTATTAATTAAGTTTGTTTTAGTAAGTTTTACTAAAAAATCCCGTCCATTGACTACATTTTCTTCACGTGTACCAACACTCTGGGAACGTGTCAATGACTTGTGTTTGTTAAATGTTTTTAGGAGTATACCAAACAAATACAATTTGCGTAATAATTAGTTTTTTTTTTATTTTGTGACATTGAGAGAGCCTTTTATGTTTTTTGGGGTACTCGTGCACTAATTGCTGTGCCTTTTTATGGGTCTGAAGTCTGCCTGTCTGCCGTAGTTTCTTTCCTTTGTGTTTTTCCTATTGCTCGCTTGGGGCTTACTTGTGCTGATGCTTCCTGCTTGATTTGTATATTGGCTTTAATGTATTTTGCATGTTTCGTCGTTGCCCGCCTGTCGTGCTTTTTTTTATTCTTTTTTCTTATTTTATTTTATTGACTGTTGCAGTTTTTGCCAGCTCCTCTTGTGGTGCTTTCTGCCTGGCTGCGCCTGCGCAAACACACACATTTAAGAGTATTTTTTCGCCATCGTTTCCCATTTATTTGCTTGCGTGCTTTATTATCATGTCTAGCTCATAAATATGTATTGTCTTGCTCTGTCTGCACTTGTCGTCTGTCTCCGAACTGGAGTCCATCGCCATCGCCTCCGCCTCCTGTTCCGCGATCCATTCCCGCGCATTCCCCATAATTGGGTCAAAGTTCGCCCAGCTATGAGAAATGTTAATTACACGACAACTTTGGGCTGTTGATTTCTGTTGTTTTATAGCCGTAGTTTTGTTACGTTGCGTGGGCGGAAACCTAACGGGAGCCAAGCCCCAAAAATAATATTTATAAACATTGCGGAAATTGAGCTTCTGTCTGTGTGTTTTTGTTTGTTTTGCCTGCCATCACGATTTTATATGGATTTTTTATCATCCAAGAATATACTGACTACAAATGTTGACTTAGAAACTATAAGTTCTGATTTCAGATTATCACAAAAGAATCATTAATTCTTAAGCACTTTTAAGAAGCTTTAGCTTGTATTGAACCAAAGGAATTAGCAAGAAACATTTTAAAAAACATAGATTCTGACTTCCGATTTTATAGGGGCATGGATTTAATCTTTAAATGTTGAGTTAAAAAATTTAAATAAACAAGCATCAAAGATTAGTTGTTATTAATCAGGATTTAAATACTTTAAAGTTTTTATTAACATTTTTTTCAACTTATAACTATAAAACTATGCCTCTGGGCCTGAACCCATCTAAAATCAAGTTTTTGTATTTTTCATTCGATGCTCAATCATCATTTATGACCAGTTCGCCGATTACGTTAAGTTATTATTTAATTCGCTGAGCCTACAACAGAATTATTCATTTTAATATTGGGTTTTATGCTTGATAGACATAAAAGTTTACTCATTTGTAGATTTCTTATCTACGAAGTTTTGTCCAAGTTTCTTTTTCACCATAAACTTTTCAACAAAGAATCTAAGTTTGTGTAACTAAGAAAATACATATATATTAGACAATGTTAAGAAGTTCATTTTTCTTGCATTTACCAACTTATTCAAGTTCCCTTTTGCCTTGTCTATGAACTTTGTGTCCGTTATGCACAATTTCCAGTTGACCACGTTTAAAGTCAGACACTCCCCCGCTCAAAATAGAAGAAAAATATATAAAAATCAGTGCACACATGACAGAAAGCCGTTAACACGTTGCACTTGTACGTGTTCCCTGGAACAGCATGTGGTTCGGTTCCTCCAATCTCCCTCCCTACCCCCCTTCTGACCAGTAACATATACTATATAGTGACTCAGAGAGTGACAGTTGGGGCCCAGCAAGTTTAGCTGCGATAAACGGCCATTTCAGAAGCGCAGTATCAAGTTATTAATAAAGCGGAAGTGCCCTAAAACAAAACAAACACGAGAAAGGCGGACAAATAAACGCAAATTAAACAAAGCGTTGCAAGGCAATCATAAATCAAAGAAGCTTAGCGAAAAAGATTCAGATTCGCAGAAATAAAATTAAGTCACGCCGAAGCAAAGATTCGTTATTGAGTGGAATTCTCATCGAAATCCCAGCAAAAATAAAAAAAATATAAACATCGGGCCAAACTGAAATTATGATTAAGCAGGCAACAGGCCAAATGGCGAAAATTGGTCAACAACATTGTGACGTTTGATAAGCTGACGGACGGGGCCGAAAAAGGTGGCCATAATCGAGGCTCAGCGGCAGCAGCCGCAGCGAATGTAAACCGGTTGACCAGTCAGTCAATCAGTCAGTCAGTCAAGTCAATCAGCTAAAACCACAGCCAAATAAATGCCAACGAAATGAGACAGAAACCGAGCAAGTGGACGACGGATGGATACCATCCGTTACTTTTAAACTCCAAGTTCTAGTCACATGCAGATACAAATACCGATACAGTCGTAGAACAACAAAGACGCACAGATACAGATACTGAGCTATGGCCACAGAAAGTATCTGGGCATTACTCATGCTAATTTCACACACAGATGTGCAGGCAGCGGCAGAATAATGAACTACTTAAAGCGTCAATGTCGTCGCCGAGTTGAGTTAACAAGTTTTTTTTAGAGAGTACACAGAGCGTAAAAATATAAAATTCATAGAATTCGTACAAGATATTGTAACTATCAGGCAGGAATGGAACGGAAATTACCAAATACTTTTTATATAAATAAAGTGTTATTTTAAAACTTTCCGGAACACTAATGCATTTAGTGCTTGCTGGATTCCCAACTGGTGATTTTCTTAACTTTTAATGCAAAATAAAAACGATTAAATTCTTTCAAATATTTCTTTATATATTTCTTGTAATATCATCATACTAATATTTTTCTGTGTACTGAAATTTCATCTACAAATTATTTCCCAATATGGAAACCCAAGAAACCTCAACTCATTCGAAAAGTGTAGGCGAAAAGCAATTGACAGGCACTTCTTTGGCAAATTTTGTGGGTCATAAATCTATATGAAATTAAAGATATGTTTTCTATATTGATTGACGGCATGAAATTTCATGAAATGGTGTAATGTATAGATAAAGCTTAAGCCTCGCAGATACTGCCTTATATAGAAGAATGTGAAAGAGAGCTGGTCATTTCTAGAAATTTAATATATGGAAATTAATTTACTTAAGCAAATTTGAATATTTCTCCGCAACAACTTTCAGCGTTTGATTACTCATTCTTTACATTAAAGTCCACGATGATTAAGCCAGTTAGCACAAAGTTTATACAACAACTTTAACAACTTTAAGGTCAGATATGGTGAAATTTTAAGTACCCTGAAACTGTGTTAATTATTTTAGCAGCATCATTAACAGTTTATGACTAATTTAGGATATCTTAAATTAGATACTCTATATTTAGACAATTTTTAAAGAGAACAAACCTTTATCTACAGGCTTTATATACAAAATTCGTTCTGTAATTTAGAAAACAAAAAGCCCTGCAATAGGATACAAAAGACAAAATCTCCCAAGGAAGCAATAAAATACAAGAAACACCCAAGACAAAATGTTATTGCATCTATTTAAAATAAAATACAGAGAAGGAATTTTATTTATTTCCAAGCCAAGCTGCGGTTCATTGCTTCTTTCCGACTTCATGCTTCAATCAAATTACCCACTTCGAGGGTATAAAAATACTTAGGAATCTGGCAGAGGCGATAAACAACAACTTGAGGCGAGAGCAGCAAATCCAGGCGGCGGCGGCTGCAACTCAATTTGGTTGCATTCATCACCGAGCTGCCATTGCCGCTGGCGACCCCCACAAAGTGCAACTGCAACACAGCAACAGCAACATGCAACATCTACGACGACTGGCAGCGACTGGCCTCCCAAGCGGCGCATGCCACACTTTTCAGTTTCCTCACTTTTTCCTCAATCTTTCGGCTGGCTTCCCAGTTTTTCTCTTCAGACTTTATCCAACGACTAACGGTAATTTACAAAAGCAATGTCTATTTTTGTACTGCCGCCGCATAGTTGTATCTTTTAAACTTATAATTTAAATGCAAGCACAAAGTCAAGGCATTGTTTTTTCCGAAAGAGAGGCACAAGCATTTCAAATCTTTACTCTGTGATTATTATGATGATGATGATGATTCCTGGTGTTGTGTTTGTTGTTGTTCTTTTATTACCCCAACAGGCAAAAAGCCAGAAAAATGTGTTAATGTGTGAGAAGAAGTCGCGGTCGTCGTGTTGCCGGCATTTTTGTGTGTTTGTAGTCATTTTTTTGTTGTTGTTGTGTTATGTTCGCTGCAAGTTATTAGACAACATAGCGGACACTAAACTAATTAAAGCGACCAGAACGAGAGACCGCTTGTCTTTTTGGGCGTCACACACGAATTTAGATACTCAGATACATTTTAATACATCCGCAAAATACCAAAACATAGGGATACAAAAAAGAAATTGAACTAGTTTCGGATATGATAGAGTTTATGCCTTTTTTTTAATTTTGTGAAGAACTAAAACAAGGTTTTTATGAAAACTAAAGGATTAATTTACCTTTTTTAAGAAATCCCTATAAAATCTTAATTAAAAACCACATCCTTAATTTAAAAGAATTATCTTTGTAAACTTTAAAGTTATAGTAGTAAGTGTCAACAAGATATAAGGTTCTTAAACTCGTACTACAAACCCTAAAGAATATCAGTAAGATTATAAGAATAATTTTCATAAAAAAATTCAAAATACTAAATACCCTCTGTAAGGGTATAGAAAGAAAAAACTAAAGCGAAACGCAGTCAAGCATAAACTCTAACGATTGCTAATTATAAAGAGACTAAGTGACTCTCAGAAGAAAAACATCTGAGATCATTGCTCTCCCCTCGCACTGGCGAATATGCGAAAATTTGCTTATGAAAAGAAAGCCGTAAAGACTTCAACACGAATGTGTATGGGTATGGGATGATGGCCTTAAAAATAGCCACGAAAATCCCGGCGAGAGAGATATGTATAGTAAACATAAACATGGGCGCTTACCTTGTAGACCTGGCCGTAGGTGCCATTACCTACAACTTCGATGAGTTCAAAGATGCCAGCTGGATCCTGGAAAGAGACAAGATAAATGTTAGAGAACGTAAATAAGAGATGTGCTTGGGAAAATCAATGCGGGAAACGCCCAAATAAAATCCTTTTTTTTTTTTTTTTATTTGAGAGTTTTTGGGTTTTTGTTTTTATTTTTGCCAGCTGCCAAAAACAAACAAAGAACTACACACATACACACTCGAAAACCCCTTGAATCCCTCTTTGCGGGTTCTGGTACCACTTAAACAACCTTTAAACACGAACATGCCCGGGTTCGTTCTCTTTTTTTGTTTTTGTTGTTTGTAAACAAATTATTAAGGCATAACAATACAAATAATGAGAGACAAGACGCCGAGGCATCGCTTTAAAAATAAAAATCCTCGATTTCGAAATTCCAAATCGGATTCCCGACTCCGATTCCCATTCCCAACCCATCCCAAAAAGCCATACAAATTGCATGCGAGTTCATTGACACGCAACCCGTGACACGGGGCGTGAAAAAGCTGGGAAAAGGAGGAGGTAGCAGCCAGAGAGCACACACACACAATACAATGCTTTCTATTTTTATTGGAGCGCAGGTTCGGGGGATTTGGGATTACAAAGACGACGGCCAGAACGACAGGTAAGGTAAGGCAAATGCCAATTAAAATAACAACAACATCGCCCGGAATTTCAACAGGTAACTGACTTTTTTGACAACCTCGATTGACGCTTCAAGTAAGGGAACAAATTAAGGGGTTTTCTTTCTTTTGGGTGGGCAGAAACAGCGCCAAGAAGTACAGACAAAGAAATAAATATCGATTAAATATAGGTTATGGTTTAAGAAACTATTTTCGTTATTTCCTCATTATCCTAGGGCAACAAATATTTACACACAATTTAAGGAACTCTAGTCACGCAATTCAAGATTGATTCCTCATTAATTATATAAGATTGATTCGGTTATTCTTTAGAATGTTATATTGTGTTAGAATTTACTTAAAATAATTGATATAAGATATTATAGGTATTGTTTGGTTTAAGGATAGATTTAGTGTTGCTATTATGTATTTGGGATGTATGTATTATGAAATAGAAAGTACGCATAAATTACAATGTTTGCAATTTTCTTTCCGTGTAGAATTCATTTAGTGTTTCCTCAACAAATACCGAAGAAGAGAAGTTACTAAAGTGCAGTTAGTTTGCTCCAAATTCAGTTTGCTCAAAGTTCCACAACAAGTAAAGTTGAGGTACACGAAAGGAGGTTGATTTGAAGTCATACAAGTTTTGGATAATCCCCACACATATCCGCATATAATCGATGTCTACAGAGAATAGACAGAACTAGATTGATTTATAGTATCCTATAAGCTGTCATCTTTATTAAGCTTTAATCCCCATCAAAACGCAAGACCGCAGACTTTTCCAACCTCCCCCCAAGAGATTTTCCTCATCATTTTTCCGGGGCAACACCAAAGGAATTAAAGACCAAAAGACAAAGCGTCAACAAAGCCAAAAAAAAAGGAAAGGAGAAAAAGTAGAATAAAAAAATACGAAAAAAGTGCAGGGCAAATAAACAAATAGGGGAAATATATAAAGGATGGGGGATGATGGTGGAAAACTGAAGAACTATGGAAGCCGCTTTAAGTAGATTTATGCCTGCAACCCACCATGCTCTTTCTCTCTCCCTTGTTTTTTCCCCGACTCCCAAACCCCCGAAAAGTGTGTCAAACACATGCAAAGGGCATACAGCGATAAGGGGGAATGGGAGGAGGAGAAGCAGAGAGAAGACCACAGGGAACAAACAAAGAGAACATGCTGGGGCGAAGAGTACGGGATTGTGGCGGCAATTACTGCTATTTATGGCTGATTACTTCACGTTGTAAAAATCAATTAAAAATTCACGAAAAATGAACTCACTGAAGAAGGAAAACTGGAGAATAAAGAGAGAGGAAGTGACGGGAGAAAAGTATCTGCTGCTGGACTCTGCTCCAGCTCCATGACTCATTAACGTTGACATGTTAAGCAAAACAAAAACAAAACCAAGCCAAATGAGCAGAGAGCGTCGGAAAGGCGGAAGGTGGGGAAAAAAGGGGGCAAACCGGCGGGCAGGTAGCCGTTAGAAAAAATTCTAGACAGCGGTCAGCGATCGTACACGAAAAAAAAAAAATATTACCATCACTATATTATTTTTTCTTATAAAACTAACCTACTAGTAAATGGCTAGATCGACTTTCCTAAGGAATATTTGAATAACATTGAGGTATAAAACTCTATATAGGCGTTTCATCAGGCTTACTCCGATTTACAGTGGGTAAATTTGCTCAACCAATTTTGCACAACCAATTTTGTATATTTTATATTTTATAAACTGTAAAGTTTGAAGTTGCCTTTTTTAGCTAGATATAACGGTGGTACTTTTTTCTGTTTTTAATAATCTTAGCTAGTTGCATTTTTTCTCGCTGTGTAGATTTTCTTAAAGTTATCAGTTAGCCGCAGTAGTTACTGCTTAGCAGGCAAAACAGGCTGCCTATGTTGTTGCTGCTGCTGCTCATTCCTGCTTGCTTTGGAAAAACTGTCCAGCTGCCGCCACATGTGTCCCCCCTTCCACCATTCGGTCTCAAATCTCCTTCCCTGTCCCGTGCTCCCTCTGTTTCCTCCACGAGATTGCCTTTTGTTTGTCTTTCGTATTTGTCCAAACGGGTACGACTAAAAAACTAAACTAAACTAAACTAAACACAGCCTGTTGGAGGCCGAAAGAGCGAGATGCAGACCAACGCGAGTACAGTGGAGCCTGCCTTAGGTACATATAAGCGAAAATTAAATGTAAGTAATTAAACAACTCTGTGCTTACATTTAATATACAATGGCAATAAACTTTAAAATCCAGCTAGAATATTATTCTTATTCCATTAAAATTCCTTTTACTTTAGGAATATATTCCAGACCTTGGCAAGAAGTTTATCGCCGTCTGTCTCCTTGGTTAGTTGCTTCATTATTACAGTTTGTTTGGCCTGGCAAACTGGAATTTTTGTTGTTGATTTGCTTTGTTTGTTGTTATTGTTTGTTTGTTTGTTAGTCCAAAAGCGCAGAGCCCCCTTCCTAATCTTTCTCTCTCTCTCTCTTAGCTGTCTCCAACCAAAAGGCTTGGCCCAGTTAGCAGCAAAAAATAAAAATGCAAAGAGTAGGAGAGTGGCTACTAAAAACAGGACTGACTGCATATTAGGACGCCCATGCATTTCAATGGAGAGCTGGCTTATGCAGATGCAGTGCAGGTTCCACTACGAAAAAAAAAATATTTAAATTAATTGATCAACTGTTTATGATGCGGAAATGAATTTAACTGTTTTACTACTAGTTTTATAGAGGAAATTATATGCAAAACTAGTGTACCAACTACGAATATCAAAATTTACTTCTAGAGGTTCCTTTGAGATCACAGGAGATTTTAAATCATCAAAACAGTTGCCAAAACTTTGTATATTTTGAAAACCAATAAAGATGATAGTATCAACCCTTATTTATATTGGAAGTGTTATATATATAAAAGTCTAGAATAAATACAAAAAAATTAATACATTGCCGAAAATCTAATGCCCTAAAACGCATTTTCCTCAGTGAACTCAAAGCATGTCTCTTTTCTGAGTTAATTTGTGTGGGCCGTGGGCCGTTGGGGCCAATTCAATTAGGAATGCACACCACGCTGACGTCACAAAACCCATTTACCTACATTTCAGGTATGAGCAGCAAATGAACCAAACTGTGATTAGAGCTGATAATTTTCGAAAAAGCGATTCAACAACCTTCCGTCCACCCCGCATGGAAAAGCGGACTGTAGGGCGGCTAGCATTTCCCAATGCTCTGGGGAAATTCGCCTCTATAAGCAGACACACTCAGAGAGATGATGCCTCTTCCCGAACCCGAACTATAAAAAGTATCTTCCCGGGGCCAATGTTGATTTAACCCACAAAAACACTAAAACTCAAACATATGTGGATATTTTTCCACTCTTTAGCGTTGTTTTCTGTTTCCTTCGGCAAATTGCAGCACCGCGGCGGACACATGGAAACCGAACCGAACAAATGTGGGCGAACACGTTTTTATCGCAGCTAACGAAATGCAATAAATGTTGATTAAAATAAACACAGACACTGAAAATAAAGATTTAATACTGCAAATGATTCTCTAGAGTTTACGTGATATTAATACAATATAATTAACATCATAAATGAAATGAAAAGCTTTCAATATATACTTTTATTTGTTTTGCTTACAGTTTGCTTTTTTTAAGAACTTATTTTCGATTTGTTGTACATTTTCGCAGTGTAAAATTCAGACGTGGAAAGAACCACACACCAAAATAAAAAAATAAGGCAAAAGGCGATGTTTGAATGCTTATCAGAGGAGAAGAATAAAAGAAACTGCACTACCAATACAAATAAAAAGGGGAGCAGCCATTAAACAAAAAAGAAATAATTGATGAAATTCTTTTGCTGATGGATGCAGTTCTTGTGGTAATCTTATCGCAACCAAGGAATGGAACTCTTCTCTTATCGCAAAAATAATAATAAAGCCAGAACGTAACGGAAAGCTTCGTAAAAATACAAAGGAGAAAATAATAAAGAGCACTGTGAGCTTTAAGGACTCTGACCTTTTCTCTCGTTTTCTATTTCGGGACACATTTTAACCACGCGATCTCCCCTTTTCACTGCTCTCTGGTTCATTGTGTTTAATGACCTTTAAAAGCCACGCACAGACAGGTCACAAAACATGGCAGACATGCAGGCGACGGGGGTACCGGTGCCTACGCCTCCCCCTTATTATTATTTTTTTTTTGCCAAAGAGAAGGCCAAGCAGGGAGAAACAATAATAAAAACAACACTTCAAACAAGGCACACCACACAATTCTCCTCCATTTTTGCAGATTTCGCTTTGGATTCTCGTTTTCCTTGGCAGCCGACGAGGAATCATCATGATTCCCATTGTTATCGTCATTATCATCATCTTGAAGCTGTCTGCTGCAACACACACACAAACACTGCCTTCTGCACGCATGTTGTGCTCGCCTCTGCCTGCTGCCTTTTAATAAAGTAAACTAAACAATTTTCATTCTTCATTCTTGTCTCGTTTTTGTCTCGGGTTCGTCTCTGTGCATCGACTATGAACAATTTTTCATATAAGCACAGACATACTCGGATCCAACAGTTGCGGTCAAAATAATAGCACTTGGGCAAGGGTCTAGGATGTCAGCCTAAGCTCAAGATAAATAAAAAATATTTTTAAGCTTGAAATGGGAAAGCAATTTATATAATTTTAAAGCTTTTGTGAGTATTTTGAATGTAATTCTCTTGTTTCTTAATCCAAGGTGGTGAGATTCTTGTAATATTCTAATCACTTTTACAAAGGAAAGCTGTTTAAATATATTTTTCCTTTGGGGTTCCATATAAAAAGCTATTGATTTTTTCGTACTTTAAATGTCAACCCTTTTTAAAGCCCCTATTTAAGGCTATTATATTGACCACAGCTGTGGCCTACACACACGCACACTGAGATATATTTATACATCAGCGAGGCGACGACCCAAGCACCACCCCTTTACCCCCCGCCCAGCACCACCCACTTTCCGGCAGAGTCAACAAACGGACACACACACACTAGTTCACTTTCGGTGGGTGCGCAAAAGAGCAGGCGCCCAACGTGGTGAGTTCCGCCGAGTTGGGAGTTCCAAGTTTGAGTCGACAGTGGAGAGTGTGGACAGTGGTGAGAGTGGTGAGTGTTTGGTGAAAGAGAAAGGCAACAAACGCATGCGGCACAAGTTAGCAAGTGCGTGCGCCTAAAGGGGGGTTTACCAGAGAAGGGGCTGAGAAAACAAGGGGGCGACTCAACAAATTCATTGAGAAACCAAAACGAAACGAATCGCAAGGCAAAGAAACAAAAAAAATAGAGAAGATGAGACACCGGCCGGTCAAAAGTTGCGCACCAACACTCTCCCCCAAAAAATAAAAGAGAATAGTATATCGAAGTGCCACGACTATAAAATACCTTGATATTTACAGTTCTGCTATGAGAATTCAGCATAAAATTAAAATTGATAGGTACTGGTATGCGAAATAAAACAAATTATTGAATAACTATTTATTTCAAAAGTAATTCGTTGATTTCAATTTAAATTTAATTAGAGGTTTAGGATTATCAAAGTTCTAACGAAAACAAAAGTGCTTCAATGCAATTTAGCTATTAGCAGCTGACAAAAGTAAAATACATTTATTTTGTCTAATCTTTCATATTAATTGATCTTAATTATTTAAAAATAATAATTACTCTGTCGGATTAAAATCTTTCACATCTCGGACCCAAAGGACCTATACCTAAAATGACCAAAAATACAATATACCCCTGTACTTTTACGAGTATAGAATATAAAAAACGGGGTGGGTGACAATTTGTGGGTGGTTTTTGGCTGATTTTCTATCAGGGCAATGAAATCGAAATGCCAATATGCATTTATCAACTCGATTATTATTGTGATTGCTGCTGCGGGGGCGCTAAATAATGGTGCAAAAAAATGTTTTCTTCAAGGGTTCATATTGGTTGCCATGGTAAAGTGCGAAAAAGGCCGAACACACAAAGGGAATTTTCGCTTTGTTGTACTTTTAAACAAATTTGCATAAATGTGGGGGAAGAAGCCTTCAAGGGTTCGACTGACGACTGCCAAAGGCCAATGAAATCGGGTTGTATAAGATTTTCTGGAGTATCGAGCGAACATCTCGCAGGGGTTATTTATGAATCGTTATTCTTGAATTTTTCAGTGAATAGCCCACATTAAAAATCTGTCAAAAACTGACAAATCAGCTGAGAAATTTGTTTTACAAATAAAATACAATTTTTATCTTCAACTAGAGATAATAAATAAAAGTCTTCAAAACTTTTAGTTAAAAATAGGGTCAAACTATTTATAAACTGGTAAATAGATTCTCTGGATCGGGTTGGTTTTTGCCTATAAAAAATATCCTTTGGTGAAAAGTGAATTTTGAGAATCTGTTTTTTGTCTATAGCTCTTTAGAAGAATTTAATAAGGAAATCTAAGTTTATATTTGTAATTGCCCCATTTTATGATATTTAATGGCCCCAAATAAGATCGCATTATTTACGGAAATTGGACGGCAAGTGATGCCACACCTACAGGTCACTTTCCCGTTAATTGGGCGAGCCGTGCTAATGGGCACACACCGAACACAGAATGGGGAATGGAGAGTGTAAAATGGATAATGACGGGTGGGGGGTTATTCTCTGATCGGATTCTCCCCTCGGAGAGAGATAAAATAGTAAATTCTCACCTTGAGGGCCGTCAGATCGATATCGTCCAGTGAACAGTTGACCGATGGAGCCAGTTGTTGTTGCTGTTGGTGCGCCATTTTGATTTGCTATTTCGTGTGTTGTGTTGTCTTCTGGATCTGGAGAATTGCTTTGCTGCTGCTTGCTGCTTTTCGCGAAACGGAGAGAAATGCAAATGAAAACGGCGAAAGGAGCACGAACACAAAAAACACAAAATACACACACACCCAGAAAAGAGGAAGAGTGGGGGCTATTATTACTTTAATTTTTAATTTCAATACTCTTATTTACTTTAGTTGTCCCGTTAAATAAATACAGCAACAAAAAACCCGTGCAATTAACAAACTATTTGTTGCTGCTGCCTTTCAACTTTTCTCTTTTTAGCCTCTGTTTCTTCTCCGTTCTTCTCTCTCTCCGTCGTTGCGCTGGTGTGACTAAGTGTGTGTGCGTGTATGTTTGGGTTTGCATGTGTGTGTTGGCGTTTAGCAAACGGGGCGCGGCTCTTTTTTAATTTTCTAGCACTATTTAAAATCTTTTAAGCATTCAAACATTTTCAGCTTCACTTCGGCTTCTGCTCTTCTTCGTCACACACTGCACAATTGATTTGATTTAACCGTTTTTATTTTGCGGCGCTCCCGCACACACACACAGACGCACACAGCTCCACTCGGTATATGCGCATGTGTGTGTGTGTGTTTGTGTAGGTAGACAGAAAAAATCTGCCACTCGCTCTTTTCCCCAATTCGCGCAGGACTTGCTATTTATTTTCCACAGCCTTTACGTACTCTCACGCACAGCGATCGGCGCTTTATCGCATTTGCATTGCACAAACGGCAACGCAGCAGGACTTGTTCAGTTTCGCTCAAGTTCCGGTTTGCAGCTGAAAATCAGAGGCGAATTCTTCAACCGACGCAAAATCTCGACACTCTGCTCTTTTCCAATCCGAATTTACAAATGTGACCAGCCGGTTAATTTTCTTATTTCTTATTTGGTATGTATTTAGCGCGACTCAAGAAAAATACCAAATGTGTTTTCTAATGTTTGTTTTGTGATTGTGATTATATAATTAAAGTATCTTAGTCATCTTAGCCTTGGTCAACTAATTAATAGAAAACAATACAAATCCATATAAGTAATTAAAATTACCCCCATACATAAAATATATTTTTCTACATGTTTTATACATCGATACGTAAGGTGCGGGCACACTGCTCAGGGCGCGGTATATCGATAGTCGCCGGTGGTGGCACTTTTCGACTAAAAAATGGTGTGCACAAGTTTCAAATTAAAAAATATGGTACTGAAATACTTTTAGCGTACTGCATTTATTTATTGACAGAACTTATAGTAGTGTAGAAAATTAAACTAAGTACTTAATAGTCCTATATTTGGTCTCCATTCAACATTCTAAAATTGATAGAAAAAAGTCAAAACTAGTTTTCTTCAAATTGTGCTGCGTTGTAGGGATAATTCCAACCTCTAACATAATTTCCACAGTGGCAGGAATAAAGATCCACCGCAGTCCTTGAGGCCCCCTACACCATTTACTATACGTTTAAGACCTTTCTTATACTCACTTTAGACCCTATCGGTTTTTTTTTCAATTTTCTGGTGATAATTTCAGCCGTTCTCTGTAAATGCCATAGAATTCCATTACAGCAACAGAGTTGCATTGTGAGTCGCAGGATTTATGTAGATTTTTATTCAATCGTGTCCTTTCAGAGAATAATCCCTTGTTGCTTACCGCATAAGGGGATATAACCAAACTTACGATGATGATTTCAGGCAGCTGTCGACAAATAATAAAGAGTTTAGGGATTCTATTTTAAAATAATAACTAACTTATAACTTACACAAGATGAATCTAACGATCTACTTTAGGCACGCTCTCGATTTAATCAAATGTCAAAACTGATGCCTGATGGGATTAAACTTAAAAAACAGTCGAAGGAAATGAATTTAATTATAAATAATCCATAATCTACTTGCAATATAAGTCGCGGAAATGCCTTTCTTCAATTTTCGATTTTGCCCGTAAGTATGCTAGGAAAAATAGTTGAAGGTCGTATTAAATTCTTATTTCTAAAAAAAAACTAAAACTAAAAAAATATATTTAAGTAAATACATACTTAAAGTTGATGCAATTGTCTTTGTCCAGAAACTCTATCGCTTTGCATGTAATATGTACATACATATACGAAAATAATTCCAAGAATATAATCTATGTTTATTATTCCATGTATTCTAAGTCCAAGGGTTTATAAATACTTGTATTTGAAAACATACATCAGTGATATGTCATTTGCAGTCATTACATATTTATGAATTGTTTAATCAAAACAATTATCAGTTCTTGGAACAGAAGAAATTAATGCCACCTGATAAGCGGGGACCCATGATCCCTGTCCGGCATTTGATGACTTTTCGCGTCGCAGAGCTCCTATAAAAGGAAAGCACTCATTGGACCAAGCATACGTATCGATCGAGAACTTCAGAAGATGAATTCAGCAATCTACCTAAGGTAAGCATCAATATATATATATATTATAATTTACGATTTTTTCTCAAGTCTTGATCATTTCTACCCAGCTGCCTGGTGGTCATCATCGGAAGCCTTGTGTGGACAGCCCAAGGAAGCTTTGAATCTGATAGAGCACGTGTGGTTAATGCCTATAAAAATGCTTCTCCTAATTCCGTCAGGGACAGCAATGTCCATCTCCTAGTGAATTTTCTCTCCAAGTACGGCGATCAGATCCAGTTAACTCCCGAACAACGAACCCGAGCTAGTAATATAGTCAGACAATACAATGCGGAAAAGGCCAACCAACCTTTGGTGGAAGGAGTGCCAGCTCAAGGCGGTTGGTTGACAAAACTTGTCAAGGCGATTGTCATTCAATTGGGCATCGAACTGGCCTCTGAGGGAATTAAAAAAGCTACGGGAGCTAAGGACTAGAGATAGCTTTTTTATAACATACATTATCTCTGTTTTTAAAGACTTAGTGGTGGTAATAAATATGAAATAATTGGCATACAGAAGTGGTTTTTGTTTACCTATGTACATATATACCCTATATGGTGTCATGGAAATATTTTTTATATTTTTTTTATTTCTCTGGAGAAATTAGTAATTTCTAAAAGTTTGTTTTGTTTGTTTTATTATTTTTTTGTTTTATTCTTTTAAAATTCCCAGAGTAAAAGTCATTAAATCAAATACGTACATATAATAAATAACATGTTTACATGTTAACAAATTTGTTATTAATTTTGGAAATGAAAGCGGAGCCTGAGTCTCCATAAATACATTTCTTTCATAAGAGCAGCTATTAGTTTTGACTAACGAAGCAAACAAAAACTTCAGCCACAAGATGAATCCAACAATTTACATGAGGAAAGCTTTGAATTTACTTAAATTTTATGTAGAATCCTTTAATTATTAATAGTTTTTCATCAGCTACCTGGGGGCCATCATCGAAAGCCTTGTGTGGTCCTCCAGTGCCCAACAGAACTTTGAATCTGTAAGGACACATATACATAATTATTACTTTTGGAGATCGTAGTGTCAATATCACTGTTAAGGCAAGAAATGAGTAATTTATGCTGCATTTCCTTGAAATATATTCCGATCAGATCTCCTTTATACCCAGTCAACGAGACCGTGTTACAACGTGCTACTGGGCATCGAAATTGCATCCTGGGGAATCAAAAAAAGCAGGATACTTTCAATTAACAGATTTATAAACACAATAATAATTTTAATAAATTTAAAATAAAATGCTTATCAAAGTGGCTTTGTGATTACTTATTTATTAGGTTTCTGAAATTATTATTACTATGGTTGAAGTTTTTAACATTTGACTTATGTACCTTTGAAAGCAATAAAAGCATTATAATTATCGAAATTAAGAGTTAATCGAAATATTGCAGAAGGTTTTTGGACTTTGGTTTTCTTTGATCTTAATGTCAAACAAGATTCAGATGTTATTCTATTAAAACACATTTGAGTGAAATAGATTTAATTATAAGTAAATAACAATCGTCTTGTATTATAAGACGCGGAAATACTATTCACTATGATCTGATTTCATTTTAGATTTTGCCCGTAAGTATGTTAGGGATAATAGTTAAAGGTCGTTTTAAATTCTTATTCAACAAAAACTTCATAAATAAAATAAATAAATTCAAATGAATATATAAAGGTGATGCAATAGTCAGTTTCCAGGAAGTCTATCGCTTTTCATGTACTGATAATAGAATAATTCCAAGATTAGTATTTATGTTTATTATTTTATGTATTCTTGTCAGTCTAGGGGTTATAAATACTTGTATCTGTCAATTAGCCATATTTATGTATTTTTGAATTTTTTAATTAACCCTCTAGTGCCCAAGACCGCCTCTAGACGGGTAATGTTAAAAACACCGATATTT